>PVJX010009407.1:0-61130 GCA_004027295.1 Dolichotis patagonum | reverse complement strand
AAATATTTAAAAAAAAAAAAAAGAAGAAAGAAAGAAAGAAATTGACTCAGTACTATTTCTTTTCACTTTCAAAATATAAAGAACAAAATAAAGTCAAGCATTGCAAGTTTAAAAGAAAGTAGAACGACTTCTCCTTTTGCCAACTGCTGCATGTACGCCCAAGAGGTACTGTCTGACTGTCTTTGCCTTCTCTAAGTCACTCTTGAGGAGCATGTTGGGGTTGAAGGGTCATGTGTACCAGTGTGCACACCTGTGTGTGTGTGTGTGTGTGTGTGTGTGTGTATCTTTTAGTGGGAAAATGGAAGCTACTGCATTAGCAGGGAGGACACTGGCGGGAGTCCAGACAAAAATTTCCAGCAACAGCTAGAGATACATTTGGGGTAAGAACAAAACAAGGCTTTGGTGGGTTTGGGGAGGTTTCTTATTTTGTTTTTTGTTTTGTTTTGAAAGAGGGTCTTGCTGTGCAATTCAGACTGACCTTGAACTCAATATGTAGGCTTGAACTGGCTGGCCTTGAACTTAAGCCTCCCAAGTGCTGGGATTATAAGCATGCACCACCATGCCTGGCACAAGGCAATTTTAAATAATTCAAGTGTCCCATTTAGTGTATCAGCACTAATTATACTAACTCACAATTCACTTTGAGACTACTGCTACCATTGATTTGAAAACCTCCCATCAGTTGCCTGCAATATTTTAAAAATCCAAGATACCTTCTAAAGAATGAAAAAAAATAAAATCCAAGCTTCATTATACTATTTGGTGGGGATGAGGTACCAGATCACGTACTATCTCTACTAAAATGAAGAAATTCTGGCTGTTCCCAAAAGAAATAGTTTTTGTGTTTTTATCTTGGTAACCAAAGCTTCTGCTGGCTTCTGTGTCTACGGAAATTAATCTATAGTGAGAGGGTTGGAAAGGCTTGTGAAATTCAACAACAAAATATTCCATTGTAATAAAAGGATTTTCTTGAGTGTAGTTGCACACAACAGAGAACCCTGCTTTGGAACCCAGGGAGTCCATGCCTTGGTGGTGAAGAAGGGTGTCCTGAAGGTCTCTCAGCAGACATGTCATAGCATCTATCAATGGCTGTTGTTTGTTTGCAGGGGTCTGACCAGAAAATAGCTTGACACAGTAGAAATGGGCTATTCACCAATATGTTAAATGTTATGGACAAGAGTTGGGAATGGAAGAAAAAGAAAAACATTTTAGAAAATGGATTAAAGAATTGAAGGAATCTAACCATGTAAACACCTATAGTACAGTGGCAAATAATATTTAAAATCTTATCTATAGCATGTAGTATAATGAAAAGATAAACTTTGGGTGTCTTGTTGCTAGATACATGGAATGTTCAGTAGGATTAGAATTGTTAGGTAAAGGCAAAATGTGAGAAAAACAAGACAAATGACCCCCATTCATACCAGTTGAACTGCAATTCATTGTCATGATTCCCACCTTTATAGTTTTCTTACTAGAAAGAAGGGTTTGGCAGGTTTGTTTTAAAGTAATAGGTAAGATTCCAGCATCGCCAAACTTGTACTGCTTTCAGTACATAGCCAAAGTTCTCTCACCAATTTTGGCTTTGGGAACAAGTCCAGTGCCTCTTAGTTTATTAATTAGAATATTTATATCTATATTCAAACCAGTGAACTTACGACTTTTCAATAAGTTAAAGTCTTATCATTACTAGTCTAGGAAAGGAAAACGATAGAAGTTTTCAAAATAAACTTATTTTTACATTCTTGCATAAACATATAAACCACTTCTCAGCTGCTTCATGAACTAATTTAGCAGATACTTAATGGCCTGGAAGTTTAGCTCAGTGATGGAGTATGTCTTGATCACAGAAGAGGCCTTGAGTTTAATCCCTCTTTTAAAAACACTTCTTGACCATCTACTGTGAGGGGATAACAGTGACCAAAGCCATCCTTGCCCTCATGACTCATGTTCTTCATGGAAATGTAAAGCTAGAGGTTAATATTGTATAATCCTACCCACTAAGAAGTGTCTGTCTTATTCTGGCATACTGCAGTCCTCCAAATCCTGCAGGAATTTAGGCAGAGATGTACTGTATATTCACTGACTTCAGATAACACACATATCTCATTCTAGTTTTGATAATAACTGTCCTCTCTAAAAAATTGCAGTGAATATAACCAAGACATGATATGATTTATGTGTCAAAGACACTTGGGAGAATAATGTGCTAAATTTTTTTTAATGCTTTGTTTTGAAATTTCACACTTAAAAGTTGTGGATTTTACAGAGTTCCATATATCTCTTACCCAAATAGACTACCTTAGAATATTTGTCAAAACTATGAAACCAGCATTTGTACATTAGTTTTGTACATTAGTTTGTAACAATAGTTTAGTTAGTATCAATCTAAATAAGATTGGCACTGATGACCCTTTTCTGGCCAACGGTGAAATCCATGCTACTATATTGCATTCATTATCAGGTCTCCTTTCTGTCCTCAGGCTTAGTCTTTGGTTTTCATAATCTTGACTGTTTTGTGAATGATGTGGCATTTTGTACAATGCCCCTCAATTTGGGCTTAGTCAGTACTTTTCTCATGATTAAACTGGAGCTATAGGTTTGAGGAAAAAATGCTACATAAGAGAACTGCCCTTCTCATCGTATATCAGCAGATACACACATGATACCAATATGATGTCACCAAGGGTAAGTGGTGATGTTCACCTTGACTCATTGGTAAAGAGGTGTTTGCCAGGTTTCAGCACGCTAGACATACTTTTCCTTTCCCCCTTTCTTACTCCAGTCTACTGGGTTTGACTTAGCCAGTCCCACAGTGGGGAGGGACTGAGAGTAAGAGAAATTGAGCACCTCTTCCTTCCTGGAATAGGGAGTATCTACTTTAGTTATTCAGAATTCTCTGCAAGGAAAACTGTCTCTTCTCTCCATTTGTTTGTTTATTTACCCGTTCATATATATGGACAGGATGTGGATATATATGTGCCTATGGATAGATGTCTTATCATTATGGACTCATTTTATACTTTGAATTACAATTCAGTATCACATTATTTGGTTGTTCAGATTGTTCCAGGTTGTCCACAAGGAGTTGTTTGAAATGGGCTCCTCTTACCTTTTGACAGCATCCCATTATTTTTTTTAAAGAACATTTACATCACATTATATGCATATCGTACATTTTCCGTGTTCCGTCCTAGAATCAGACATTCCTACAAGAATCCCTGGTTATGTCTAGAAGAAAAGTGTTTAGAAACCAAGATCTGGGTACTGGGGTAGTTCATTGATAATGTCTCAGCATTTTGGTCTACAAATGTTTTAATTAACAATAATTCGTGCTGGGGTTTAGCTCAGTGGCTTAAGTGCCTGCCTGGCAAGCATGAGGTTGTGAGTTTGATCCCCGGTACAAAAAAAAAAAAAAAAAAAAAATAATTGCACTTCGGATAAACCTCATTGGTTACAATATTGCTGCTGCACAAAGCTTTGCAAATGTTTTAAACTCCACTTTTTATTGAAAGTGAGATTTTTCTAGGTGAGTAAACTGCTTTCATACAGATTATGAAACACTGGAGGTGTTTTTGTTTGTTTTTTTGTTTGTTTTTGAGACAAGGTCTCACTATGTAGTTCAGGCTGGCCTAGAACTCATTATGCAGCCCAGGTTGGCCTCAAACTCACAACAATCCTCCAGCCTCAGGCTCACCAAGTGCTGGAATTACAGGTGTGCACCACCATGCCTAGCAAAACATTGATTTTAGAAAACTGACTTTAGAAAACATTGGTTGGGCTGGGGATACAAGCTCAGTGGTAGAGCACTTGCCTAGTGTGCATAAGGCTCCGGATTTGATTCCCACCCAGCACCACAAGAAAATAAAAGGAAGAAAAATTGATTTTAGAATAACATGAGACTCTGGTACCCAGCAACTCAAGCCTACACATATTCTACTCTTTTAACATAAAAAAGCAAAGATGATAGAAATTATACCTTTCTCCTTATGATAGAATTTCACTTCCCCTGAGTAGTAGGCTTCTAGTGTTCGGGATGTTGAAGCGGGAGGATTCCACAATCTTGAGGTTGCCCTACACTGAATACATAATGAGACTGTCTCACAAAACAAAATTAAATTTATTTGTATGCAAGTTACATGTAGTATTTATCTAAATATAGATTTATATTGTCTGCTAAAGTACAACACAGTACATTAAAATATTATTTGGGGGGCTAGAGATGTATGTAGCCCAGTGGTAGAGCACTTAGCTAATTAACATGTGGGAGACCCTAGGTTTAGTCTCCAAAACTGCAGAACTTTTTTTAAAAAATTACCTGTACTGGGGCCAGGGATTTAGCTCAGTGGTGTGAGCACCTGCCTGGCAAGTGTGAGGCTGTGAGTTCAATCCCTGATACCCCCCCCCAAAATTACCCAGATAGTAGATTCCAGTGGCACACATCTGTAGTACCAGCTACTCAGAAGGCTGATGGAGGAGGATCATAAATTTTGAGACTAGCATAGGCAAGAGGGTGGAAACTGAGATGTAGATCAGTGGTAGTGCACTTCCCTAGCATTTGTGAGGCCACAGACCACTGCAGAAGGAAAGAAGGGAAAAAATAGGCCATCCAAGGAAACAACTGAGGGGAAAATACGTTGCCTTATGTGGGTGGATAAGAAGAGCTCATCCAGAAAGAAGTTACATGTGCTGTAATGGAAAGAGGTCAGACTAGCATTAGGCTCTGGTTGGGAAGTTCATGGTGTATTCTAAGAGCAAAGAAAGGGTGGAAGGATATGTTACGAGATCACACATGCAGAAATCAGTTTAATCATGCCCTTTTGACTTAAGACAAATTTTTCTGAACAAATGAAAGGGAAGAACTTTTTAAAAATCACCTTTTATTGTCATGTTTTATGCATAGGAGATCCCCATAATGGAGCTGAAAAATTCCTGTTCATATTTGTACTGTACCTTTTCTATTAGATAGGTAACATAAATACTTACTATTGTGTATCAATTGCCTACAATACAGAACTATGCCATACAGATTTGTCATCTGGGAGCAATAGGATATACCATATAGTCCAGGTGTGTATAGGCTATCCCATCTATACTGATACAAGAATACTTCTGTGTTTGCACTACCAGGAAATCTGGTGACACATTTGCCAGAATCCATCTACCTCATTAAGGGACAGATAATCGTCCTTTGATTTAGAATTCACTAGAGACAAACCTTAGTATTTGGTCTTAATTACTTCTTGTTGCTGAGACAAACTACCTGACATGCAGAGTTAAAGAAGGAAAGGTTTATTTACCTCTAAATTTGCAGAGGTTTCAATTCATAGTTGGCTGTAAGATACAGTAGCATGGCAGAAGGGCACTGCAGAAGAGAAACATCTCATGGTGAGCAGAAGGCAGCAGGCAATAATAACAGCCCTCTTTCTGTCCTTATATTCTGTCCAGGCTACGTGCCCTTAGGGCGGTGCCACTCACGCCCAGGATGGGCCTTTCCATTATCCACACAGAACTAAGCCAAACCAATCAGTGAACTAATTTTAGTAACCACATACCCTTTATGCTAGCATCTCACAATCTCAGCATCACACTAGATCCAGAAACCCCTGAAAAGTCCCACCTATGACTGCATGAAGCCTTGGTGGGAGCATCTAGACACAAGCCGTAATGGTATTTTTTTTTTTTAAAAGCAAGTTCTCAGCAAAAATAATCACAGTACTTTTAAAAATCATTTCCAAGTCAGGCACAGTGATGCATAATTGTAATCCTAGCACTGAAGGAGGCCCAGGCAGGAGAATTTCCTGCTTGGGCAACTAACTGAACCCCATCTCATGAAACAAAAAGGGGTAAGGATGTCACTCAATGAGAGAGTACCCAGTACTCCAAAAATATTTTAAATCCACAGTTTGGCCCTACATAGTGTACTAAATAACTGCAGGCTTTGATGTTAGCAGCTTTATGGGCATCAGGGTTCATCCAAGTATGGCCTGAAAGCAGGAGCATGGGTATCCTGTTAGAGATGTACGTTCACAGACCCCCAGCATACTAAAGTAGAACACGAAGAGGTGCAGGGAGCCCAAGGAACTGCATTTAACCAGCTCTTGAAGAAATTCATAGACACATTGAAATTTGTTTCAGCTTGTCTTAAAGATTCAAACCAGGTCCTTACGTGCTATGCAAGTGCTCTTCCTCAGTGCTACACAACACAATTCTGGCATGTTGCTATTTATGAACTACTGCCCAGGAATAATTCAGCTCTGCCCCCAGCTCATAAAGCTTCTCACAAAGTTATAGTATGCTTTTAGAACGTTTAGGTTTTTGTTTTCTCATCTTAATACAGAAACAATAACCCCTTCCTATAGAGCAGTATCAATGAGACACTGTATGTTAAAACACTCTGTAAACTAATATTCCAGACAACAGAGAGTGTCATCTAATTTGTGATAGATGTCTGCTTTGTGATAGACAGCTAATTTGTGTAGGTCTCCATACCACACTGTGATAAACAAGGTGGTACTGCTGCTTGTTACAGGGTCATTAACAGAGTACAGTACCACGAGTCTAGTTGTATCAGGGCTGATCTTTGCACTTGTTTTTCCAGGAGACAGAATTTCCTTCAAAATATTTTCTTTCACCACCAGGAACCTATTCTACACTTGGGGAAAATAGTGAATATATTTTGGACCAGCATATTTAAACAATACTGGCATTAGTGTATCCCAACCTGGGTTACTAAAACCCCAGTTTTCTCATCCATAAAATAAGGATATTGCCTGCAAGCATGAGGCCGTAAGTTAGGTTCCCAGTACCAAAATAAATAAAACGAAGGTAACACCACCTGCTTTCTCATAGTGTCATGAAGATTAATTAAAGGAGATCCAATAAAGTGGTCAGCATTTTTTCTAGAATATCTGAGCACTTCTCACCTGTGCCCAGAGTACTTTTCTGTCACATTCTACATCTTTAGTTATACTCAGCCACATACAGTGAGACAACACTGTCTTCAGAATTGTAGGAGACAGTGATAGTTTGTCAAGCCACACTGAATAGTCTTTGTATCACTCAAATATTTTTTATATATTATTTCTGTTGGCATATTCTGCAGTTTAGGATTTTATCTTAAACTCCTAATATACCTGAGAATAAAGACAAGATTCTCATAGGATTCAATAATGCATTGCAAAATTCTCTCTCACACACACAGACACACACACACACAAATAATGCTTAGTGTCCTTTTCAAGTTATGCATTGCCATAACAATAATATGAGGAGTACTTGCTGTAAGACCATGGTGGTGTTCTGAAAATAACAGTTTTTTATAAATGCATATTGTATCACATCCAGCTCTGGCTTTCATTCACGATGGAGGAATTGCTGACTGCTATGGGTAAAGAGACAAACTACACCAAAGGAGTTCACTGGGTGATCAAATTTGTTTTATATCAGTGTTATGAACTCAACCAGCAGGATACAAAGCAGAGACACCACAAGTATGTTAAATTTGAACATGATCATATTTTAGTCAAAATATTTTGTCTGATGGGAAGAACAGAAACAACCACAGATAAAATGTGAATTTTGGAACTAACAATCTTGCATCTTGATATGTGTCAGTCCCCAAAAGTATGCTACTCTTTCCAAAGTTTGGATGGTTGAAATTTACATTGGCTTTAACACAAGCGTTTTGAGAGTATTTAAGCCATTATTTTCTGGTTCTTGAAAATTACTGTTTTCTCATCACCATGCACTCGCACTATTTTATAAAAGGAAAGGGTCCTTTTTTCATCACCATGTTTTTGGAACCTTTCTCATAAATTTGATTTTAAAATTGTCTCAATAACAAACACAAATTTTATTAATGTTTTCCTTTCCATTACTGAGCATTATCTCCATATTTACCAAGAAAAGTTATCTTACAGTGACCAGCTCACTTCACTGGAACTGTCCTGGTTTACATACAGGAAGTCTTGCCTTCCATTAGCTTACTCCTTCAGCCCGTTCACAGTAAATAAATGGCAACAGTTGGTCACCATGAGTAACCCTGAGCTGACCCTCACCTCACATCTGACTACCCATCACAGAACTGGTTGCCCCTCAAAAGATTATCCTGAAAACCATGAAGAATGAATGGAAGCAGTTGGCATGTTTACTTTACATGGTCAAAACTAGGTATGTTGTGCTTTTTTACTAAAAGTGGCAAATAAAGTTTCTTCCATTTGTCTAAAATGCAGTTCTTGGCTGGGCAAGATTGTGTATACCTGTAATCCCAGCACTGGAAAGCCGAGGCAAGAAGATCACCACGAGTTCAGTGGTAGCCTGGACTATATAATGAGACCATGTCTCAGAAAAAATAAAACTGCAGTTTTGGCTATCATTGTAAGGGGGAAAGACATCAGTGCATACATGTCCCAGAACCTGACGTGAAAACATGCTTTCAAGAAGTCCTGATGTTTTCCCTGGAGTCGGTAGGACAACGTACTTAGTTATCTTGGTCCTAGGGTATGTCCCCCACTGAAAGACACCTCTAATAACATTGCTAGAAATTTGTTTTCTTGAAGGTTAAGTCCTCTAAAATGTGAGATGCCTTAAATTATAGGAAAACTTAGGCTAGGTTTAGCTCAGTGACACAAGTGCCTGCGTGGCAACCGTGAGGTCCTGAGTTTGATCCCCAAAACCAAAAACAACAATAACAACAAAAACCCTCAACAAAATAAAACAAAAAAATCACACAATAACTGTTGCTTAAAATCTTCATCCTTCGGGCTGGGGATTTAGCTCAGTGGCTTAAGTGCCTATCTGGCAAGTGCAAGGTCGTGAGTTCGATCCCCAGTACCAAAAAAAAAAACAATCTTCATCCTTTGTACTAGCGACGTAGCTCAGTGGCACAGTGCCTTCCTGGCAAGCACAAGGTCCTGAGTTCAGTTCCCAGTACCAACAAAAAAGGTATCCTTATGTAGAAACAACCCTAGCCGGGGAATTGGCTCAGTGGCATAAGTGCCTGCCTGGCAAGTGCAAAGTTGTGAGTTTCATCCCTGGTACCACAAAAAAAAGGGGAAAAAAAGTTCAGAAAGTTAGGGGATGGGGATGTAGCTCAGTGGCATAAGCACCTGTCTTGCAAGCACACGGTTAGATCCCCAGATTAAAAAAAAGAACCCTGGGCATATTCAGCTATTTGATCTTTGATAAAGAGGCCAAAATACACACAAGAGAAAAGATAACCATATTAATAAATGGTGCTGGGAAAATTGGGAATCCACATGCAGAACATCTCACCATGTGCTAGACAAATCAAAATGTATCAAAGACTTAATTAGAAAAACATTAAATCTGCTGGGAGATAAAATAGGTAAAACTCTTGACACGGGCAGAGGCAAGGACTTTCTGAACAGAACCCAAGTGGCACAAGAAAAATTACCAAGAGTAAACAAATGGGACCATATCAGATTTTTAAAAACTTCACAGCAAAGAAAAAACCAACAGAGTGAAGACACAACCTACAGAATGGGAAAAAAAATTTTTTTTTCACCAGCTATTCCTTACACAGTGGACTAATACTTAGAATATATAAAGAACTAAAAAAATTAGAACCCCCCCAAGAAAAGACCCAATCAAAAATGGGCAACTGAAATGAATAAACACTTCTCAGAAGAGGTTCAAATGGCCAATAAATACATGAAAAGATGTTCATCATCTTAGGCTGTCAACAAATGCAAGTTACGAACAGATTTCATCTTACTCCAGAAAGAACAGCTGTCGGGAAAAAAAAATAGCTGTCAGCAAGAAACCAGATAGTAACAAGAGTTGCCAAGTAGATGGAGGCAGGGAGCCTTCTACAATGCTGGTGGGAATGTAAACTACTGTAAGTAAACTAGTGGAAATCAGGATGGAGATTCATCAAAAAACTAACACTAAAAATTTTATTCAACCTAGCTCTTCCCCTTCTAGGTATCATCCCAAGAGTTAAAAGACATCATGTAGTAATACGTGCATTACCATGTTTGTAGCACCACAATTCATAATAGCTAAATCTTGGAAGTGGCCTATATGTCCATCAACAGATGAACAACAGATAGAAAAAATGTGGGGGAGGGGAATGAGAAAAGAAGAAGCAACATACATTACGTACAGGTACAAAACTATGATAAATGCAATTGTTACTATTGATCGCACTACCTTAGCCAAGGTGACATAGTTGTGATCAGTTGTTGGTCCTTGTATGCCATTACTAAGATTGGGGGATAATAAAACCATAGTCCAGTACCAAAGAACTGGATACTAGCCCAAATATACAGCAGTTTCTTATCCCTAATAAACTGAAGATCCAGGACCTTGGGAAAGACCAAAAAAAAAAAGTTACACCTAAAAGACACCTCCGAAAAGTCATTTTCTGAGAAGGTCTCAACACTCACTAGTCATAAAGCTACTTACCATAAGCAGTTTACGAGCATCAATGCAGAAAACAAGTTTTAACAAATTGGAAATGAGAAGACACTGAAGTAAGATGCAACCCCAGACCTTAAGTGCACCCAAGGCAGATCTAGGGGGCATTAAGTTGGAAGAACTGAACAGCTATGTAGTTGAACTTTCTGAAATGGTAGCAGCAATATAGCAAAGCAAATGAATATCTAGGAAAAAATCAAATAATTACACATAATAACAAATGCTTAGTGAAACCAGCATTTTTTAAAAGGGGGAGGGAGTTTAGGAAAGTGATGGAAGCCATGAATTCCCAACATAGGCAGGAATGGATTCTATGAAACAGTCAAACAGATATGCAGAACATTAAAAATTCTATACACAGCAGAGTCAACCAATGTGAGAACAGACTAGATCTAGAAGACAGGTTTGTGTTCAGTGATCATCAAATGAAAGACTTCTTAAAGACAGCAAAGGACCATTAAAAAAAATCCAACATCTGCTAGATTGTCCAAAGAAGAATATAAGGTTGGTTGGAATCAATGAAAAATCAGAAGATAGCACACAGGACATTTAAAAATGTTCACAGAAGTAATGGGAGAAAACTTCCCAAGCAGGGAAAAAGAATTTAACAGATAAGTGAGGCATACAGAACTCCATTAGCCATGATCAGAAGGAAAAAAAAAAAACTTGTACTACGTACAAGGTGCATAAATCTAATCCAAGAACACTATTAAAAGCTGTTAGATAAAAGAAAGAATCACCTGTGAAGGAGAGCACATCACAGCAGAATTTTCAACACAAACCCTTAAGGAGAGTCTGAAATATTTCAAATCCTCAAAACAACTGCCAACCCAGATTGATGTACCCCACAAAATTATCTTCCCAAATTAATGTACAAATAAGGTACTTACATGATAAAGAATATCTGAAGAAATTCATGACCACTAAACCAGCACTCTAAAAAGTCCTGAAGGATATTCTAGAAAAAGACAACAAATACAACAATTTTATGAATCCCAATAGAATGAATCTACCCAGCATGGTAAGCAATGAAACAGAGGGGAAAGAAAGGAAACCAACAGCAGGAAAATAATGACAAGAATAAGTCAATACATATGTTACAATATCAGTGTGAATGTTGTCAGCTGTCCAATCAAAAGAAACAACTTGGCAGATTAGATCAAGAACCAAGATCCAACAATATGCTACATACAAGAAACACATTTAACTAAAAAAAAATTCATAAAGGATGGAAAATACTATGCCATGTGACAGGAACCTGGAAAAAAGCAGGGGTACCTATTCTATCTATACAGATGAAATGATACAAATACATAGATCAACTAGACAAATCAACAAAGAAATACAAGAGCTGAACAAAACCTTTAAACAAATGGACTTAGTAGGTATCTACAGAGTGTTCCGTGCAACAGCAGAATACACATTCTTCTCAGCAGCACAAGGAACTTTCTCCAAAATGAACCAATACTACCTCATAGAACGTGCCTAAGTAAATGCAAAGAAACAAATTATCCAATGCATTTTATCAGGTCATAGTGCAATAAAATTGGAAATCAGTGGCAAAAGAAACTGAAAAACCTACATAAAAATATGGAAATTAAATAATACCCTTCTGAACAACCAATGGATTACAGATGAAATTAAAGAATAGATTAGAAGTTCCTACAATAAAGCAATAATACCAATGCATCATACCAGAACTTTGGGACACAGTGAAAGCAATTCTTGAAGGAATATTTATAGTGGCAACTACATCAGAAAAACAGGGTGAGCTCACATAAATAACCAAATGTGAAACTTCAATCTTTGAGAAAAAGAAGAGTAAGTTAAACCCAAAGCACATATGAGGGAGAAAATTGTTGCTTTTCTTTCTTTTTTTTTTATTTTAAAGGGGGTAAAATTAAACACAACAAAACAGAACAGAACGGGACATAAGAAAGCATAAATTTCAAAGCTAGACAATCAGAGATCTTCACTATCTGTCATATTCTCTTGTTTTCTTCCAAATGGTTATCCATTGCTAAGCAAGAGGGTGGGGCGTGTGACACGGGATGGGGCACAGGACGACATGAGATGCCCTCCAGAGAGGGAAGGAGCTCCTTGTTCTGGCACCCCGAGTCAACTGCATGGTGCAGGTCCCGAGGCACCAGGTCTGTCTCCAGCGGGCCACCAAAAGTCTGCAAGGGAGAAAATTGTAAAAACCAGAGCAGAAATTAATGCAAGTGAGAATAAGCATACAAAGAATCAATGAATCAAAGAGCTGTTTCTTTGAAAGATTAAATAAAACAGACAAACCCTTAGCCAATCTTTAAATTAAAAAAAAAGGAGAAAAGGCCAAAATCCATGAAGTTAGGAATGAAAAGGAAAAAATCACAACAGCTCTTGCAGAAATCTAAAAGGTCATCAACATCTACTTTAAGAATCTGTACTTTAATATGGAAAATGCAGAAGAAATGGACAAATTCCTAGATACATATGAATTACCAAATTTGAATCAAGAAGATATGAAAATTTCAGGGTTGGAGATTTAGCTCAGTGACATAAGCACCTGCCTGGCAAGCGTGAGGTCGTGAATTCGATCCCTAGTACAAAAAAAAAAAAAAAAAATATATATATATATATATATATATATATATACACATACAAATTTTAAGTAATACAATTATCAGTCAATGAAGTTGAAGTAAAATTTACCAACAAAGAAAAATCCCAGCTCCTGAGAGAGTCACTGCTGAATTCTACAAGAACTTTACAGAAGATCTAATGTCACTACTCCTCAAACTCTTTAATGAAATTGAAAAGGAAACAAGACTTACTTCTGAAAGCAAGCAATACCCCAATATCAAAACCAGAGGAAGATCTAAGCAAAAAGAGAATTACAGGTCAATTACCTTAATGAACATAGGTACAAAACTCCTCAGTAAGATACTGGCAAACAGAATGCAGCAAATCATCAAGATTATAAACCATAACCAAGTAGGTTTTCTCCAAGGGCTTCAGGGACGTTCAACATAGGCAAATCGATAAATGTAATATAGCACATTAACAGAACCAAGGACAAAAACCACATGAGCATCTCAATAGATGCAGAAAAAGCATTCGACAAAGTCCAATACCCACTCATGATAAACAAAACAAAACAAAACAAAACAAAAAAGATCTCTACCGAGAATTGGAATAGGTCTTTATCTCAATCTAGTAAGTCATTTATGACAAACCACCTACTACTACTACTACATCATACTACATTATCAAAAACTTATAGCTTTCACTTTAAATAAGGAACAAGACAAGGATTCCCACTGTCACCAACCCTATTCAATATAGTTCTGGAAACATTAGAGAAATTAGACAAGAGTAAGAAAAGGAATAAGGATATGAAAGGAAAAAGTTAAATTATCATTATTTGCAGATGACATGACAGTCTATGTAGAAGACCCCAAAAGCTCCACTAAATTGACTCCTAGAATTAATAGCCACATTTAGCAACATAGGATATAAAGTCAACACTCAAAAATCAGTAGCATTCTTATACATGAACAACAAACTCCCTGGGAGAGAAACAGAAACCATATGTTTTACAGTAGCATCAAGAAAAATAAAATATTCAGTAATCAATCTAAAAGGAAGTGAAAGCCCTATACCTTGAAAACTACTGTATGCTGGAAAAGGAGATCAAAGAGGATATCAGAAAATGGAAAGGTATTTCCTGTTCTTGGATAGGCAGAATCAATATAGTGAAAATGGCTATACTTCCAAAACTGTTACATTGATTTAATGCAATCCCATTTAAAAATACCAATAGCATACAAAACTAGAGAAAACAAGCCTACAATTCATTTGGAAATAGAAGAGACCTAGAATGGCAAAAGCACTTCTGGGTAACAAAGGCAGAGGGCATCACAATCCCTGATTTGAAGTTGTACTATAAATCTACTGCAATAACAGCAGCATGGTAATGCCTAAACAAAACAAAAAACAAACCCAAGGATCAGTGGAATAAAATAGAAAATGCAGAAACAACTTTAAACACATTCTTTGACAAAAGGGCCAAACTCACACTCTTTGACAAAAGGACCAAATGCCTTCATTGGAAGAGAGAGAACCTCTTCAATAAATGGTACTGGGAAAACTGACTTTCCACATGCTAAATATTGAACTTAGATTCATATCTCTCACCATACATTAAACTAAAATAGAATATATCAGAGATCTAAATATAAAACAATCTGCTGGAAGATGGAATAGATAATACCCTTGAAGACATAGTTGTAGACAAAGACTCTGAAGAAAACACTAATCGTACAGGAAATATTAATCAACAACTGGGATCATATCAAATTAAAAAGCTTTCACTAAGCAAAAGAAACCACTAACAGAGTGAAGAAACAACCCACAGAATGGGGAAAATGATTACCAGTTATTTCTAAGACAAAGCGCTAATATTTAGAATACATAAAGAACTCAAAAAAAAATCTCCCAACCTAAAAATGGGCATCTGAGATGAATACATATTTCTCAAAGTACAAACAGTAAATACATGAAAAATACACAGTATCACTGTCATTCAAGAAGTACAAATTAAAACAATGCTGAGATTCCATCTCATTTTAAGAAATCAACCAGTAACAAATGACTGCCAAGGTTGTGGTGAAAAAGGAACTCTTCTCCACTGTTTGAAGGAGTGTAAAGTGGAAAAACCACTGTGGAAATCAGTGTGGGGATTCCTAAAAAAACCTAAAACTAGAGGTTTCATTTGACCCAATTGTTCTGCTTCTTGATATTTTCCCAAAAGAGTTCAAACCATCTTACCACAGTGACATACGCATACCAATGTTTATAGCAACAGAATTTAAAATAGCTAACTCTTGCAAACAGCCCATATGCCCATCAATGGATTAATGGATAAATGTGGCATTTAAGGCAGGGATTTAGCTCAGCAGCGTAAGCGCCTGCCTAGCAAGCACGAGGTCATGAGTTTGATCCCTGGTACCCAAAAAAAAAAAGTGGCATTTACATATAAATAGAGTACTACCCTGCCATAAAGAATGATAAACTTGAGACATTTTTAGGTAAATAGATGCACCTTGAGACCATACTTTTAACTGAAATAAATCAGACACACGTGTTTAATTATTTTTCCAACTCCATTTTTTTCCAAACCCATTTTATTTCAAGGATAAAAAGAAAAAAGGAGAAAAGTACAACAAAATTTCAAAACATGTCACCCAAGAGGCAACAATAGTACATACACTGCACATTATCTTCCCCAAATCATTCACCCAGAGCACAAAACATCTGCATTCAATAGGCACACATGTTTAAATATTTTATTTTTTCTCTTGTGTTAGAAACCCAAAGGGTAAATTAGGATCAAAACAGATGACAGATACTGGGAAGTAGGAAGAAAATGTTCAAATGGGAAGGGGAACTGTGGTGGGTTCATAGACAAGACTCAGATTAAACAGGCCAAATTAAATATTAATCAGTATTTATTAATAATCAAGCTCGATGGCCAGCAGCAGTGTCCACTAACAATGGGTATGCTCCAACCAACTGGCCCTGAAGTGAAGCCTGCACTGCTATTTAATGTTTTTTAGCATGGTGGGGGGGGGGTCTGCTGGTAAAATTTCACAAGAAACAGGTAGCTATTTACTTATTTATTTTTTCACAGTTTGTACCTCAGTTTCCAGGGCAGTTTTCAGGACAGTTGTTTACTCAAAGACCTAATTTCAGTACAACCTAGTTTCGGCAAGTCTCTAACCTTTCATAGTGCTATGAAACTTAACCTATAACAGTACAAGGGGAGAAAAGAGAAGGGAAAGCAGGGAAAAGGGGGAAAAAAAGAATAGAAGGAAAAAAATGGAAATAAAGCTTTTGTAATAAGGAGGGGAGAAAAAGGTTGAAGGGAAAGGACAAAAATGGGAAAAAAGAATCAAGACACATTATATATAGGTACAAATTCCTGATGATAAATATGATCATTATGCATATCATATGTGTACCAATAAAATTAATTTAAATTTTTAATATTTGCGGTAGTGGGGATTGAATCTAGGGCCTTTGAAGTAAGGTACATCCTCCTAACGCCTTATAATTTTTTATTTCAAGGCATGGTCTCACTAAGTTATCCAGGCCACGTTCAAACTTGAGATCCTCCAGCTTTAGCCTCCCACAGTGCTGGGATTACAGGCATGCACCTACATGCCCAGCTCCATTTTCTTGGTTTTCATGTACTGACTCATAATCCTTTATTCAAAACTGTTAGGACCTCATGCATTTCAGATAAGATTTGGCACATTTAGGTTGGTGTGGCCATAGATTGCACCACATGTATTTCAGAATTCAGAATTTTTGAGAGTTTAAGCAAAGGTTTCAAAGTTGACTGCTGGACTAACTGGAGTAAAAACTACTGCTATTGGGCTAGAGGTGTCCCTCACTGGTAGATGGCTTGCCTAGCATGCACAAGGCCCTGGCTTCAATCTCCAACACCTCAACAAAACTACTGTCACTGATATAGAGGAATGAAACTCTCAACCTACTATGTCAGTTATGAGTTCATGTTCTTAAAATCGAAGAATAAATTTTAGGAACAAGGGAGGTTAAGAGCAGAATATATTTATTGAGAGAGAAAGAAAGCTGCTGTCTGAGACAGACAGAAGGGGTCCCAAGCAGGTTGCCAAGGACTCTGTCTTTTCCAGGGACTTTTATAGGGTAAAAGAATAAGGTTAAATAGGTCAAAGGTAGGGAAAAATGGGAATCTGCAAGGTGGTCATAAGGCAGGACAGAACTGTGATCAATCAATAAGATTAACTGCTCAGGTAAAGGAGCAAATAGGGGAGCCAGTCACCTAGTAAGTGGGCCTGCTTAACAGCAGTGACTCTTCCTGTAGGGGGGTGGGATGCTGACTCCTGACTTCCTCAGGGTAATGGAGAAGTTGATCCTTACGATGTGGTTGTTTTGTTTTATTGTCTTTTTGAGACAGGGTGTCTCAGGCTGGCCTTGTGCTCACTTTGTAGCCTAGGCTGGTCTCGAACTCACAACGATCCTTCTGCCTCAGCCGAGTGCTGGGATTACAGGCATGAGCCGCTTCGACTGAGCTGTGGTTGTATTTGCTTTGCCGTTTGTCTTGAGATTTGGCCCACAGCAGAAGGTGATTGTCTCTTCCAAGGGTGCAAGGTATCTGAACTTCTTCTCTGGCTCCTTTGTGGACCCAGCTGTCTGACTGCCTATAATATTTCTAACGCAAGCTGCCTATTACAATAAAAAGTAGGGGATGGGTTTGGTTGGGAAAGGGAGTGAGACCGTTATGTTTAACATCAACTTTTCAGTCCTTAGTCCTGAGTCTACACCGCCCAAGCCGTAGTTCTCATTAACGGGACGAATGAGACAGTGAGTTCTCCGCGCTCAGGCTTCCCAATTGCAAGGTCTTCCGGAAAGGATTCTTTGCCTCGGCGCCATAGTTAAAACGAGATGCGGGAAATACCAGTCCCCCTTTAAGGCAGATGGACCCCCAAAACGGAAATCGATGAAGCCCAGAGACTGGAGGACAGAGAAAAGAGTGAAAAGAGCGCCCCTCGGAGGACGCCGACACCCCACTGGGAAGCTCACCTAGCGCTGTCAGCCGGGCGTCCTGGAACCCCCACCAAGAAACCCTTTTCCACCCCGCCCGCCGCCCCGGAGCGTCCTCTCGCGCCCCCGCGCGCCCGGCCAGAGACGCACGTCCGCGCGCTCCCACGGCGCGGGGGGCGGGGCCGGTGCGGGAGCGCGCGCGCGGAGCCGCGGGCAGGGGGGTGGGGCGGCAGAGCTCGGCGGCTGGGCCTGGAGGACAGCGGTGGTGGAGGTGACAGCGAGCGGTGGGAGCGGCGCCGAGAGGCCTTACGGGGCGCGGGTACCAGGAAGGGGGAGCGCAGAGGTAACGCAGGACGAAACAAGCGGGCAAGGCGTGGGCGCAGACTTGCGGGGCCCCGAAGGCGGGTGGCAGAGGCCGCTCGCCCTGGGCGCCGACGCCGCTTCCTCAGGGGAGGGGGCGGGGCGCTTGGCTCCCAGGAGGTGGCGCCTTTTGTTTGCCTGCGGCAGCCGCTTCCTCCCCTCATTTCCCTGCGACCTAGCCCCCTGCCCCTCAGGGACGTCTCTTACGAGGCCCTGCGGCGCGCTCCCGCCCTTGTTTTGTTTGGACTTGGGGGAGGAGGGGCAGCGCTTCCTCGGCCTGCGCCCCCCCCCCGCGTCCCAGCGCGCGTGCGCTGGTGTGCGCTACAGTTCCTGATTGGCTGCGGGGTTTTGGCTGCGGGGTCGCGCCTGCGCGGAGGTTGCGCGGCGGCTGCACGGCCTGTTGTCCGCCGCGCCCTCCCCTCACCCCACTCTGCGGTCTTCGGAGCCGGTTCGAAAGATGCCGGCGGCGGTGACTGGCTGCGGCGGTTCCGCCCCCCGGGTTCTCCGCCCTTGCCGTCGCCAACGCCGCCGTCGCCGCCATTACGGAGCTCCCGTGGGTGAGTGTGCGGAGCCGAGATCTGCGTTCCTGCCCGGCAGAGCCTGGGGCTGTCACCGGGCGGAGGCTGCTCAGCGTTGGTCGCCCGAGAGTTCTTAAGCTGGTCCCCGCCTGCTCTTCCCCGCGTTGCGCGTTCGCCACTGAGGCCCTGCAGCGCTACCACTTGGTGCCTAGCGTCTTTGTCTCCGCTCTCTTCGCCGCGCTCCTCTGCCTTCTGTGGGCGCGCTTGGCTTCGCTGTGCGGCCATGGTGGTCTTGCGCTTTGGGCTTCTGCTGGCATCTAGAACTTGTTACGGCTGCACCCTAGGCGGCGAGGTTTGAATCCGAGGATCGCTTCGGTGGGTAGCCAAGAGATAGGCTTGTCATTGTACGCCGTTGCGACGAGATGAAGGCAGGAGTGGTGAAGTGAGAGTCCCACATCTGAGCCGATCCCCACTTGACCACTCTGTTCCCAAGGGCACTCAGTTTTTGAGGCAGAATTGTCTCCTCCACCGAGGACGGGACCGGGTGCACTGTATTGCCCGTTTTTCTGTAATTCTCTCTCCTGTGGTTTATTGTGCTTCCTGACTTTACGTTGAAAACAAAAGGTCCACTTGGAAATAACGGCTGGGAATTCATATGATATCTTCCAAGCAGTCAGTCTGGATCTAAAGTGAAATTAATACACGACTAATGTCATTTTGAAAGATACTTTAAATTTGTATCTTTACAAAGATTTACAAAAATTTGTATCATAGGCATAAAACTTACTAGCTTTTAAGTTTTGACTGCTTTTAAAAGTTAGTATAATTAATTGCAAAGCAGAGGTAACATTTTACAAGAGTTTTTTGGGCTTTTGTTAGCTTATGAAACATTGAGAATTAGAAGTTTGTGGAGGAAGTACATATACTGAACTTTTCACATAAAAAGGAACGCCTTAACTCTAGGCAGAAAGTTGATATCTTGAGAGGAAGAATCACATGTTATTAGAATCTGCAGAAAGTATACGTTAGTACATAGTGATTTACAAAAGTGTAAAACGGAAAAAAAAAAAAAATGCCAAGAGTCAAATTACAGGCGTAGGTTTCATTACATGACCCAGTAGTATTTCTGAGTGTAGTGAAACTAGCTTGGGAGCAGTTTGAGTTAGCTTACAGTTAGTGACATTCATAGCATTAGAACTCGTAATGTGTTACATCAGTTTTATGGTGAATTATGAAATAAGACTACTTCGCTTAACATGCTTGTTGAGCAAATCAATAAACAAATACATTGTTAAACTAATATTCTGTTCATTTTTCTTAGTGTAGATGGAATCAAAATGAAGTTTTGAACCTTTTATTCTATAAGTCCTTTATTACCTGCATTAAGACAACCTAGGCATTTACTTTGACAAAAGCCAAGTCCTTGAATTGTCAATTGCACATTAAATTAAAACAAAAAATTTTATTTTGGGCATATATGAAAACTCAGGTGACAAAACGTAGATTTTATTTATTCATTCTTCAACAAGTACTTCTATGTGTTGAGTGCCTATTCTATAGCTGGTATGTTCTCAGGCAGCCTGTATGCAGCAAGGAACCAGCTAGATTAATTCCCTGTTAGAGCTGGGCATGGTGCAATAACCATATGTAATCCCAGCACTCAGGAGGCTGAGGCAGGAGGCTCTCCATGAATTCGAGGCTAATCTGGGCAAATAGTGAGGTTGTCCAAAAAAAAAAAGAAAAAACTGAGTTCAAGGCCAGCCTGGATTACATAGGCAGACCTTGTTTCAAAAAGAAAGAAAGAAAAAAAAAAACCCTGCCAGAGAGCAAGCATGGCAACCTAAAAAAGTTTAGTTAATAGGTACATGTAATGTTAAGGAATAGTGAATTAACCATTCGTATAGTTGTATTAACTTTGTAATGAACTGTGCATTTATCAAATAACCCATTGAGTCATCTATCATAAAGTCCTACAGATTGAAGCTTTAACGTTCTATGACCTTTTACTGAGGAACTAAAGCTAAGACAAGTGTTTTTGTCTTTTTTGAGACAAGGTTTCACTCAGTCCAGACTGGCCTTGAACTCAATTTATTGCCCAGGCTGGCCTCAAACCATGCAGCAGTTCTCCCACCTCAGCTTTCTGGGTGCTGGGGTTACAAGTATGTCACCACACCCAGCTAGGCAAATGCTTCTGAATAGCCCAAATAACTGGACTTTATTTTTTAAGTGTTCTTCACAAGTAGTAAATATAATAATGTATACCACCAGATATTGTTTATTCAACTAATTTTTTCCAGTAAGTATTTATGGAGGGCACACTATATGTTGGACACTGTTGGTGCAGTGATGGTCCATGGAGTGTTTACATTTATTTCATTTGGACAGACAGCCACATATATTAAACTGGTTGGTGTTAGGTACTATAAAGAAACCTCAAAAATAAGAAAGATGGGAAGCCTGAGAGGGATAATGCTGAGTAAAACCTGATTGAAGGGTTTAGGTAAAAGTGTTTCAGTTTAGGAAACCAGTGGGTACAAACATCCTGAAGCAGGAATAAACAGCACATTGCAAGAGCCACATGGTTTGTGTGTTTGGAACCAACAAAGTAAAGTGATGGATAGTGTAGTAGGAGGTGAGGTGAGGTGAGTGAGGCAAAAGGAGGTGGTATTGGGAGATTTTAAGCAGGAAGATGTCAGCATCTTCTTGTTCTTTTTTGCAGGGGTCTAGGGTTTTTTGGTTATTTTCTGGGTTGGTTGGTTTGTTTTTGGTGGACGCAGCCAAGCAGATTGGTTGACCAACTTCATAGTTATTGCAGCCTAGACATACATTTTTTTTGTTACCAGGGATCAAACTAACAACCTTGTACTTGCCAGGCAGGTGCTTACACTGCTGAGCTAAATCTCTGATTAGACATACTTTTTATCTGGTAAAGTTTAAACTATCATTCTTGTCCTTAGGCTAATGATGTTCGTGTATTTATGGGCCATGAACCTGGTGCTCTGCTTTTAGGTCAGTTTAATCACTTAAGACATTGAGTAGCTTCCATTGTCCTCCGTTACTTTTTTGACCTGTTTTGAGTAATTAGTGAATATAGAGTTTTTTAAACTTTATTTTATTGGTACATTTTAGGTATATATAATGATAACATTCATTACAGGGAATTTATATCTGTACGTGATACATGTTACTTCTCTTTTTCCTAGTCTCCCATCCCTTCCACCTTTTTTCTCCTTTTTATTTACAAAAGCTTTGTTTCTTTTTTTTTTCCTTCTGTGAGTAGAGTTGACTAAAAAGGGTGTGTGTGTGTGTGTGTTCATGTGTGTGTGTGTTCTGTTTACAGGGAAAATACTGAATGATATCTGTAAATAGGGGATTCAGAAAGTTTTTGTTTTGACTTAATGGTAGAATTTTCAACCCAAGATAGTCTTATAGGTTAAGAAACATAAATTCATTAAAATCCATTAGCAGAATCACTTTAATAAGAATAACCTAATTATGATGTTTTACTTCTGTACAGTGTTTGCATTTAAAGTAGCAAATTTGTTTCATTTTTATTATCAAGGAAAATATATTATTACTGTATTTACTGCTTATGTTATTACTGGTAGGTGGTGAATAAACATGTTCATGTATTAAAATTGTCCCAAAACAGATTTTCAGTTTTCACAGGCCTAAATAATGTCCTTAAGCTATCATGACCCTCTTTTTACAGATCAGAAAACAGCTACTTCATGTGGGTTATTTTGTGATTTTTTTTAAGTGAATTGGAACATGAGCATTTTACAGTTTTCTTAACAGTTAATCTAAATATTCATGGTATTCCTAATTCAGTGTTAATAGTTTCGGTGGATTATTGTATCATCTTTTAGCTGCTTTTCTTTGCAGCTAGTTGATAATTCACAAGTATCATATTGCTCCCTGTGTTCTCATAAAAAGAACTTTATGATAACTGAAAGCATTCTCTATGTTTGAATTTTTAAAAAGTTTATCCTAGCTTGTTGCTGCTTGTGACTATTACCTGATAAGTTGAAAGCCTTTAAATGCCTAGACCGGGTGAGAAAGTTAAAAGTAGAAGTGAAAGGCTAGTTTTATCATTCCCAACTTTTTATTAACTGTTCATTAGCACAGAGATCTAAACAAATAATTATTTTCTTACACTGAGGAATTTTATTGTATAGTATCATTGAGTGTCCCGATAAGATTTGAGGAGGGGTGGTGTTAATGATTGGGTAAAGTAGGGTGACCACATGAGTTTTATCTGTAATTATTTAATTATGTTCTTCTCTACTTGTTTTAACTTACATTAAAGTTATGACAAATAAGTCTTAGAAACATGCATAATTCTATTCTCTTAGATAATGGTCTAAATTTACTTCTTCCTGTCTGGAGGCTCTTAAAATAATTATGTTCTTCCTTATTTTTGCCCTTGTATTTTCCATTAATAGAGAAAAACATTGACTTCTCTAACAGAGTTAAGATTAATTTTCCTGACACCTTTGAGAACAATTCAAACAAAACCTTCTTTTTAGTAAACTGGTCTTTGACTAAACATTTGATTAAGCCATTCCTTAGTCTCCTTATCTTTGTAAGTTCTGATGTTAGCAGGAGGGTATGGGGTTAGGGTTCCTTACGGGCTTTCCTGTCATTGTCTTTGTTCATGTAGAAGGTGCAACATCTGCTGTGGCTTATGCATTTGTCTTAGTTGCTGCTTTACATAGCCTGTGTTTTGGTAGTGGTTTTATCTTTTTGGTTAATAACTAAGTCATGGGTCATGTAACTATAAGTTTTATAGTTGTGTTTTTCTCTTTGGATGTATATTAAATTCAGACATTTTAGTTTAGTTTTGTTTCTGTTAATCTTCACACCAGGTCTTTTCTGTGCTTTAGGTTGATTCTTCATCACACTGAAACCATTAGGAAAAATCCTTGTGGTTAACAGCAGAGGCTTCAGAGTGTAACCTGTACTCGGGCCTAGAAATTATTTTAAATGGCAACTGATACGTCTCAAGGTGAACTCGTCCATCCTAAGGCACTCCCACTTATAGTAGGAGCTCAGCTGATCCACGCGGACAAGTTAGGTGAGGTAGGGGCTGATGCATTCTTGAAGCTCACTCTTGGATCAACCCTTGACTTCAGGGCCTGCTGGGTTCTTCTTGGTACATGTTCCTTCCCCTACTTGGGGAAGACTAGGTTGTGAAACTGAAGAAAAATCTAATAGATGCAGAGTTCTTCTCATCTTCCCCTTCCCCTCAAATCCTGAGAAAACGTCCAACCTTTTGAATTGATTCCAAGTTATTCTAAATTGTTTCCATGTGAATATCTGTCTAAAATGAAGTATTTTGGAGATTATTGCTTTTAAAAATAATATTTCATTTTAAAAAAACTTACTAAAATAATTTGCATCAGATCCTGGAGTTGACTTGAAGAATTTTCCTACATGTTTTGACACCCAGTTAGGCCCCTTGAGAAAGAAAGAAAAGAGAATTTTTTTATGCATGTTTGATTATGGCCATCTCTTTTCTTAGAAGGTAGAAGAAAGCACCATGCCGATTCGTCGAGCTGTGAATTCTACCCGGGAAACTCCGCCCAAAAGCAAACTTGCTGAAGGGGAGGAAGAAAAGCCAGGTAAAGCAGTGGACAGAAGGCACAAGCTTTTACTTCAGTTTGTAGTGTTTCATAAATCCCTTTGAATGTATTGTTCTTTTTTTCTTGGTGAAGTGTTCTAGGGAAACATGTAAGGAAAAAAGTAGTAGTTACTAGCATGTTATTGTCAGACTGTGCACAAAATAAAATTGCCTCTTTAAAGATTTTTTGGAAGGTGAAAGTACAATGTTCTTGGAATTCAAAACAGAAAAATAGGGAGGATAGGAACAGATACACATAGCATCCTGGACATAATAATGTCATGAGAACGAAGGTTCTTAGGAATTCTGAAAGATTTGGGCCTTTGGGATAGACAATTGGAAAGACTTGGAAAGTTCACCCAGAAATCATCAGGAAACCTTAAGGGATACAAAACAGTGACTAAAAAATTGGCCAGTCAGGTTGGAGCATAATGAAATGTAGACCCATCAACTTTGAAGTATTAGTGCTCCTTTATAGCATCTCTCAACTATCTCTGTTATTTTTTCCTCTTTTTTGTCTTGTGACCTTTTTCTTTCTTTGCTACTGTTCTCTTTTTTCTCTTGTAATTTTTCTTGTTTGCTAGGGATGAGCACCCTGTGCTATCCCTATCATGGCTGTTAGAATCAAATGTTTGCAGACCAGATTAGTAATAGAAAATACAGTGCATCCTTGTTGCATTTAGTCATTAGTGCACCAGAGGTTTGTACCTAGATTTTTGTCTCCAAATCCTTAGAATGAGTGCTGTAAACAATTTACCCTAGCCTAATGTAGTTAGGGAATATGACAGAGTATTAAAAAAGAAATGAGCACTGGTGAATTGATTCACTAACACTGGGATAAGCCACTGAATCACTAACAACTTCAGTTTTCAGAATGTATGGCAGACAGTTTCAATATACATTAGAAGAATCAACTAAAAATTTATAAAGTAACTATATTACTTCATAAGTTGTATACTTGTTTAACCTATATATCATTGTATTATTTCATAATTAGAAATAATTAGACATCACTCATTTTAAATTTTGTAAATCTTACATTTCATACAAGCAGACACAGTGGTTAATGAATTGGAAACATTGTGTTGTATATATACCATTCTCTGTTCAGTGACTGAGATGTGAAGCCATAACTCTAAAGCACCTAGAGGCTACGTGTGGTGGCACATACCTATAATCCTAGCACTTGAGAGGCTGAGGCAGGAGGATCACAAATTCAAGGCCAGCCTGGGCTACATAAAGGTCAGCCTCAACTACATAGCAAGACCCTGTCTCAAAAACACAAATAAAATAAAAAAATAAAATAAAATAAAATAAAATAATAAAATAAAATAGGCATACCTCACAGATGACTGTTTCAGAAGTTCAAGACTATTGCACTGTTTTAGTTACTTTTCTCTCTTGTGGTTGAGACAAAGTACCTGACACCCAAAGTTAGGGAAGGGAAGGTTTATTTATTACATTTTGGAAGTTTCAGTCCATATTCAGTTGGCTGTAAGGCAGAATGACATGGCTGAGAGGCATTGGTTCATGGCAGCCACAAATAGCAAGCACACACACACACACACACACACACACACACACACACAGAAAGAGAGATCCCCCCCCCACGCGCGCGTGTGTGCACCAGCCTCACACTATGCTGGCTCCACACCTGGGCTGGTATAGCACTCACACCACCAATCCCAGTGCTAGACAATGACCCAGTCACGAATGCTAGTTTCAGATGTGTCTAGCTTGCATGAGATTTAGGGGTGCGAGGAAGCATCTGACATAAACCATAACATGCACTAAAGCAAGTATCATGATAAGGCATTTCCCAGTGCATATAAAAGTTTCACTTACATTATACTATAGTGTGTTAAGCGTGTGATAAATTTATACCTACGGAAGTACATGTCTTAATTAAAATAGATTGTTGCTAAAAAATAATAATCCTCCAGACCTTTAGTGTTAATGGCTGACTTAGGGTGGTGGTTGGCAAAGGTTGGAATGGCTGAGTCAACTTCTTATATGAATATAATGAAGTTTGACGTATCAGTGGACTTTTTTTTTTCAATTCACTCTTGCTTTCAAAAAACTTCTTTAAAAAAAAAAACTTCTAATAGCATGATTCCCCCCCCCTTTCAGTAGCGGGGATTGAACTCACAATCTCACGCTTGCCAAGCAGGCACTTAAGCTACTGAGCTAAACCCCCAGCCCTAGAACTTTTTTCAAAATTGAAGTTAATCCTATCAATTCTTGCCAGTATTTTGTCAGCTGCCTTTGTTTCTGTGGTACTGGGGGTCAAAACCATGGCCTTGTCATTGAGTTACAACCCACGCTATTTTTATAAAATTCATTTTGAGACACAGTCTCAGTAATTCATTACACCATCTATCCAGACTGGGATCAAACTTGTGAGCCTCTTGTCTCATCTCCTAGAGTACTAGGATCACAAGTGTGCACTACAGCTCCCAATTCAGCTAAGTTTATGTAATAGTCATTCTTCTTATTTCACCAGTCATTAGTTGCCACTTTGCTCATCTGTGTGAAACAGCTCCTCAGTCCATTCAGATTTTATCATGGGATTGTAACAATTTAGCCACATCTGTAAGCTCCATTTGTTTGCTTAGTTGTCTTGCTATTTGTTACATACATTGATTTCTCTCCTAAGGTTTTGAGCTCTCCAAAGTCACTTAAGTTAAAATCAGTTTCTGCAGGGCATAGTGGCACACAGCTATAATCCTGGCACTGTGGAGTTTGAGGCGGGAGGATCATTGTGAGTTGAAGACAAACCTGGCATACAAAGTGAGCTCATGGCCAGGCTGAACTGCATAATGAGACCCTGTCTCAAAAAGACCCCCCCCCCCAAAATCACCTTCTTCCAGATTTCTTAGTTTTGCTATTTTGACCTTTTCCCATGAATTGTGAATGCATGAATGTTCCTATTGGCATGTAGAGTGGCAAAATCATTCCAGAAGGATTTCAGTTTATTCCATATCTATCAGAAGAATCACTATCTCTGGCACCTATCACCTTAACCCCCCCCCAAAAAAAAGGGAGAAAAAATGTGTACCTTATACCCAGATACAAAATGCATTTTTTAAACAATAAAATGAACTATCTGTGGTACCTATCACCTTAACCAAAAAAAAGAAGAAAAAGAAAAAAGATGTATACCCTGTACCCAGATACAAAATGCATTTTTTAAATAGTAAAATGAAACCATCCACACCTTCAATCTTAGCACCACAGAAGCTGAAGCAGGACCGCTGTGAGTTCGAGGTCAGCCTGGGCTGCATAGCAAAATCTTGTCACAAAAAGATAAAAAATTAATTTTTAAAAATAAAAACAAAAATTAAAATCCTTAAACCATGAGTTCCAGAATAGATGTTGTGTTAGCAGGCATGTATGTAACATTAATCTTACATGTTTCCATCAGAATTCTTAGGTAACCAGATGTTAAGTGATCAGTAATGTTTTGAAAGCAATCTTCTCTGAGCAGTAGGTCTCTACAAAGAGCTTAAATATTTAATAAAGCATATTGTAAACAGATGGGTCCTCATTTAGGCTTCATTATTCCATTGATAGAGCACAAGACTAGAGTTAGTGTAATTTCTAAGGACTATAGGATTTTCAGAATGGTAAATGAACAATGGTTTCGATTTAAAGTCACCAGCTATTTTATCCCCTAGTAAGAGAGTTTACTTTGATGTTTTGAAGGCAGACATTCTCTTTATAAAAGTCCTAGGTGGCATCTTCTAATACAAAGTTCTCTTGTTCACATAGAAAAATCTGTTATTCAGAGTAGCCACCTTCATCAGTTGTCTCAGCTAGTTCTTCTGAGTACCTTGCTGCAGCTCCCGCATTAGCACTGTACTTTTATGTGATACTTGGCTTTTTTTTCCTTAGATCTCATGAACCATTCTCTGCTAGCTTTGCCTTTTCTTCTGAAACTTTTTCCTCTCTCAACCTGCACAGTTCAAGAGAGTTAGGGCTTTGCTCTGAATTAGGTTTTGGCTTATGAAAATGTGGCTGGTTTGATCTTCCATCCAGACCACTAAAGCTTTCTATATATCAACGGTAAGACTGTTTACACAGCATTTACTAAGTAGCAATTTTAATTTCCTTTAAGAACTTTTCTTTGAGAAAAACAAAACTTTGGGTCTGTGATGTAGCCACTGTTTCTCAAAAGAGGCCTAACTTTGGTCTGTCTCAATTTTCAACATGCCTTCCTCATTTAGTTCAATCATTTCTGGCTTTTGAATTAAAATAAGAAAATTGCAGGCTGGGGCATGATGGTGTTGTGTGTGTGACCCCAGCATTCTGGAAGGCAGAGGCATGAGGATCAAAAATTCAAGGCCCGCTGAGGGTTTAGCTTAGCGCTGTAAGTGCCTGCTTGGCAAACGTGAGGTCATGAGTTTGATCCCCGGCACAAAAAAAAAAAAACGATTGTGAACTATTACCACTAAAGGTTATTAAAGGAACATGAGTCTTAAAAATTCAAGACCTGCCTGGTCAATTTGATGATTTAGCTAGACTATCTAAAATATGTAGAAAAGGGACTGAGGATGTAGCTCATTGCAAAGGTATTAGGTTAATACCCAGTACTGGTGGTGGTAGTGGGGTTTGCAGTTTTCATTTCGTTAGAACACTTAGAGGCCATTGTAGGATTGTTTATTGGCTTAATTTCATAATAACCATATCTCAGGGAATAAGGAAGCCTGAGGAGAGGTGAGAGACAGAACAACTGTTCAGTGGAGAAGTCAAAAACACAGGTTTGGGTCAGTGATTTAGCTTAGCAACTCAAGTGCTTACCTGGATTGCACGATGTCATGAGTTCAATCCCAGATACCCAAAACAAAACAAAAACAGCCACATGTTTATCAGTTAAATTTGCTGTCTTGGCCTGGGGATTTAGCTCAGTGGCATAAGTGCCTGCTTTGCAAGCACACAGTCATTAGGTCAATACCCAGTACCCAAAAAAAAAAAAAGGCTAAATTTGCTGTCTTACATGGGCATATTTCTGATCATAGATCATCATAACAGTAATAATGAAAAAGTTTGAACGCCTGTGATGTTAGAAAAATATCATCCAGCAGATTTACTTAATGTAAGGATCTCAAACTTTTCAATTTATTTTTTTAAAAACTGCGAAGCACAGTAAAGCAAGCTATGCCTGTGTTCTTTTTCCTTTGTTTTCTGCCAATCCTTTGTTTCTTTGGTGCTGAGAATTGAA
Organism: Dolichotis patagonum; assembly: GCA_004027295.1. NCBI lineage: Eukaryota > Metazoa > Chordata > Mammalia > Rodentia > Caviidae > Dolichotis > Dolichotis patagonum. Next base: position 31,393 of record PVJX010009407.1, on the reverse strand, counting down.
CCCAGAACCTTGTACATACAAAAAATACTGCAAAATCTATAGCTTGTACTGTTATAATAAAATTAATAACTGATTCTTGGCTTTTTTTATTTTTTTAAAAGAAGGCAATTCATAAACATAAGATTAAGTAATTATAAATTCTTAATTCATACAATCAGGTCAAATTATTGTGGTAAGGAGCAGTTTGTGATAGTTCACAGTACATCATGACAAAAAAAAAGAACTTCCTGTTGGAAACCTAAATGAGTTATTCTCTGTACCTCAGGATATAGTATGCAATTACTATACTAAAGTTCTATCCTTAATACTTTGTGAGAGCAGGAGTCATAACTGTGAGGTAAAGGTCCTGAGGCTTAGAGATGTCAGAGGATTTTCCCTAAGGTCATTGAGCTGGAAAATTATAAAGACTAAACTTGAATTGAGGTGTGTCTCACTCTAAAGCTTTAGTTGTCTGAAGAGATTTGGGAAACATTTGTACTAGACTAATATATGCAAGTCAGTTCAAGACCATTAATCTTAGATAAGACTTGCAGTTGATAGTTCTGATATTTGTGTTTTAGTTTGTTGAGAATTGAGAAATTCCTTTACAACTTTACAGTTTTATTTTTGCAGTTCAGTCATAAGATAGAAGTGGCATTCTTTTATTCTCTTTATGTGAAAACTACAAACATAATCTTTTATTCTTTGACTGATTTTTTTCCCACTAGAATCTGCTTTGAAATCTCTGTGTAAGCAATGGACACAGTTCTGTGTTTTATAGTCGCTTTTTAGAGACTTGCTGTGAAGAAAAGGCACAGACGACTGCAGACCTTAGTATTCACATCTTGTTCCAATCAGTTGTATCACCTGGAAGTACATGCTAATTTTTTAAAGATTCGCCAGTTAAAAATGGCTAACTTGTTAATTATGCAAATCATTAATACTGCAGAGTAGAATACTAAAGAATTGGGTTAAATGTGTAGTTTCCTGGCCATCTCCTTTTCTTGTTTGTGGTCTAAATAAATATTTGAACAGATAGCTTGAGTAACATAAAGAAGAGGGCTGGTTGTAAAGCACAATGGTGGAGCATCTTTTTATTTTGTTTCTTTTATTTTGTTTTTTATTTTTGGTACCAGGGATTGAACTCAAGACCTCGTGCTAGCAAGTAGCAGGTGCTTGTGCCACTGAGCTATTATGTCCCTGGCCCTAGAGCACCTTTTTAACATGTGTGAGTCTCTGGGCTCAGTACTCAGCACCCCCACACACACACAATGAAGAAGAAAAAGATACAGATGAAGAAAACTACTCAAAGTGGATTTCATTTTAGAATTCGCTTGTTAATTAGAATGTTTGGCTGGTCTGTTTAATACAGTAAGCCTTATCATTTTGTTTATTAGGCTGTATAATGTATATCTATATGATGCAGTTCTGCTCACTTTATTTTTTAGAACCAGATGTAAGTTCAGAGGAATCTATCTCCACTGTGGAAGAACAAGAAAATGAAACTCCGCCTGCTACATCTAGTGAGACAGAACAGCCCAAGGGAGAACCTGAGATTGAAGAGAAGGAAGAAAATAAGTCTTCTGAAGAAACCAAAAAGGAGTAAAGAGTTATACTTTCTTGCTGTTTCTAAATGAAGACCAAGTAAAAAGAATGTAGATCAGATTGAGCTTAAAAATTTTTGCAACATGGGGCCAGGGATTTAGCTCAGTGGCTTAAGTGCCTGCCTGGCAAGCATGAGGTCATGAGTTTGATCCCCAGTACCCAAAAAAAAAAAAAATTTTTGTTTGCAACATTGGTTTATGCTAGGTATTTGCTAGTTGGGTTTACTTTTTAGAGTTATCATTTGAAATAATTTTATGGAGTTTTATAGGCTATTAGCATTTGTAGTACTTAGCAAAACAGTGGTTTGGTAATCCAAAAGACTTTGGAGTGTGCTTTTATGCTTACAGTTCACTGTAAGTATCTGGGATTTTAAGCACTGATAAAATCTCCATAAGAAATGAAACAAAAAAATCTGACCTAGAGGGCTGGGGATTTAGCTCAGCAGCATAAGCGCCTGCCTTGCAAGCACGCAGTTGTAAGTTCAATCCCCAGTAGCCCCAAAGAAACTCTGACCTGGAGCCAGGCATGATAGCACACAAACTCACCATTAGCTTGAAACTAGACCCTATCTCAGAAAAAAAAAAAAACTGACCTGGAGACCCTTCACAATTTTATTTTTATCTCTGTTCAAGGAGTGGGTTGTTTTTACATGTTACATTGCAAAATACCAATCTGTATCAAGCTATCGTTAGAGTAACTAAATCTGTGTATGTTTGGTGAAGTTTTCAGTTGGAGATGACTTTGAGCATCTGAAAGCAAAATTTGCAATCGATGAACTATATCTGTACAGAGTTACTGGTAGCAGTTCATTTTTAGTTTTAGTGACACCCCCCCCATACTGGGTACTGTTCATTACATTGTTTTCTTAACTAGTCCAGTTAGAAATTATTTTTCAAATAAAATAAATAGCTATGCTTTCTAGATATAATCCTCAGTGAATCCTTTATTCCAGTTGCATAGGTGTAAGGTCTGTGGAATTTTTGGTGATTGGCCTATATTTTAAACTTTTTAATACACCGGAATGGAGCACTATCGTTACTTAAAATTTATATATTACTGTATGACTTACAGTACTACTGATATAGTCTCGTAATTTGTACAGTATCTTATAAAGGGGTTGATAGAACTTGTATAGTTGAGGTGATTAAGATTCAAATTATTTGCTAGGTGTGTATCTAACTACTAGGTTAAGATTATATCTAAAAATGCAGAACCCACAGATATAGAGAACCAGCAGTACCACTTTCTGGAAAATTTATCTTGTATAATAACAGTTGTTTGTTTTAAAGGGAGAAAGATCAGTCTAAGGAAAAGGAGAAGAAAGTGAAAAAAACGATACCTTCTTGGGCTACTCTTTCTGCCAGCCAGCTAGCCAGGGCCCAGAAACAAACACCAATGGCTTCCTCACCACGTCCCAAAATGGATGCAATTCTAACTGAGGCCATTAAGGCAAGTTTTTATTTCAGTCAGTCATCTTAGATTTATTATGTTCATCTTTTGATTGTTTGAAAATGGCATTCTCTGTCCAGATACCAGAAATCTTGCATTGCTTCCTAAAGGAAATTTAAAAGGAGCCATATGAGGAACATGTTTTTCTAATCCAATAATTCTTTTTAAAAATTCATATTCACTCTAAATAGTGTTTCATTTTTATTGGTACATTTGTGATACATAATGATTAATTTCATCATGGGGAATTAGTACATACATATAACAACATAATTCTTTTTATTTCCCCTTCCCTCTATTCCCTTCTTACTCCTCCTCCTCTCCATTTTTATTCCCTTTCCCATTTGCAAAAGGTCTAGCTGCCTGTTTCCTACTATCAGTTGACTTACAGAGTTTTTGTTTGAAAGCTGAAATACCTAGTTCAAAATAAAAGATAAAAAAGACTGGGCTATAGTTCAATGCAAGACTATACTCAGTACAGGGGAGTGGGGAGACCTTTCTTAAAGTTGGGCAGAATGGTGTGCATTTGTAATCTAAACTGCTGGAAAGGGTGAGTCCAGGAATTTGAAGCTAGCCTGGGCAACAAAGTGAAAAAACAAACAACAACAACAAAAAGAAACAGTGCATTTGGTGCCACAGTATTGGTAATCCCAGCACTCTGGGGAGGTGAGACAAAAGGATCACAAGTTTGATCCCAACCTGGGCAGTTTAGCAGGATGTGGTCTAAATTTTAAAAATGGATGGAACATATAGCTCAGTGTGAAACCCTGGATTCCGTTTCCCCAGTACCACAAAAAGCAAACTTTGTCCAGATAGCTTGACTGTAATGAGATATTTTTTCTTTTATAACCTCTCCTCAAGGATTTTTCTTGATCACTCAGCCTAGATTTGAAGGAGCAGGATTATAGTGAACATAAGGGACTAAAATTTAAAATAGAGAAAAACTTAGAGCAGAGAAAATTTACCCGTTGAATCACAACTGTATTTGTACAGATCATGTAATTACAAAATACAATACTGTTCCATCAGTATGAACAAATTATGATCTTCAGATCACTGATACAGTTTTTTACATGAAAGAGGAGTCTTGATGTCTGTTTCTGTCTCTTTACCAGTTTGGTTGAGCAAGATTTCTTGATTCTTGTTTGGTTTATGTTTCTCAGAATCAGAAATAAACTTCAATATGTTGTTAATAGCTTAGAGATCTTTACTTGTATTAGGTGATCTGTATTAACATAACTTATTTTATGTTGTACATTCTTTTCTGGTCCATTTACCTGTGAATTACCGAATTTCTTTGTCAGAATATGTTGAGTAACATAAGAGCAAGTAAGCATGTTCAGTTTATAAACAGTAGCAACCCAAAAGTGGTAGACTAGCCTGTTAGATAAAATAGCAGATACTACTTCTGTGTGCTTCAAAATTTAAAACATTTGAAAAAAATTAAATATTTGCTGCATTTGTAGCATAATGAGATACTTAATTCTTCTCTGGCCATTAGACAGATGGAGATCAGGTATCTAAGGTAAAAGTGGAAGAAGGGACTGTAAATTCCAGTAGAATACCTTACTGTTCAAAACTCCCCTTAAAACACAGTTACTACATTCGGTTAGGTTTATTTATGCTTCCTTTCTACTGATACTGATACCCTACAGAGAAATATTGGTCCTAGTGCAACAAGATTCATTCCTTGAAATGGATCAGACCTGTAATCCTCCCAGTGACAGAAATGTTTTGCTTTCCTCATTTTACTGCAGAAGATCTATCTTCTAAATATAACAAAATCAAGAGAGATTCTTGGTTAACACACAAAATGTTGTTAATGTGTTTAAAAATTTTAAATTTATTGTAGAAATGTTATTTGTTGCTTTACTTCTTATGTTTCTTAGTACATGTTTGCAGTACATAATGATTACATTCATTGTGGGAAGTTGGTACATGTACGTAACATATCTTAAGGCTTTTTGTGTCCCCTTTTCCTGTCCTCCCTCCCAATGCCTTCCATGTCCTGGCCTCTTCCCATTTGTAAAAGCCCTGTCTCCCTATTTCCAATTATCTTTTAATTTGCTTTGTTTATCCTTTTAGTTTCTCACATAAGAGAAGTCATTCAGTTTTTAAGTTTGTGTATCTGATTTATTTCATGTAAAATTACACTTAGAGTGCATCTTTTCCTACAAGTGACTCAAATTTTCTCTTTTATAGCAGAGTAGTGTTCCACTGTGCAGAAATATTTTATAATTATGTATTTTTCACCTCCATTTTGAACTAATGTTATCTGAAATGCTGTTTATTCTTCCCTAATATTTTTATCATTTATTATCAAGTTCACTTTGACAATATTTTGAAAATGTGTCAAGTTCTCTTAATAGAAAAATTGTGTGTATGGCTTTATAATTTTGTAGGCATGCTTCCAGAAGAGTGGTGCATCAGTGGTTGCTATTCGAAAATACATAATCCATAAGTATCCTTCTTTGGAGTTGGAAAGAAGGGGTTATCTCCTTAAACAAGCACTGAAAAGAGAATTAAATAGAGGAGTCATCAAACAGGTAATATTCATTGTTGGAATTAAGGTTACCTCCCACTGAGGGTGAGCTAGGTGTAGAGCATGTGCCTAGTATTCTTGCTTAAGTTTTATACCCAGCACTGGGTAGAAAAAACAGAAATAAGATAATTTTGTGTATCACCCATACTGTCTATATTTAGAATATTTAGGCTCTTTTCTGTCTAAAATAATTTACACAATTTTGAAATACTTATGCTTAACCTAGTTTTATAGTTAAACTATGTTTCAAACACTGGTGCCAGTCCTCTTCTTAGCTAACTAGAGAATAGAAGACAAAAGATTGTGATACTTTTATGGTACTCTTACTTGGATTGTGACATTTATTTGTCTTTTGGTGCTAGGGATAAAACCCAGGGCCTCGTGCATACTAAGCAAGTACTGTACCATTGAGGTACACCCCTAGATCTTAGCTGGAGTTTCTTAGGGAGCTGCATGTACCAAAATTCACATACTGAAAATGAGAAGCAGGGTTAAGGAGTCCCAACTATTAATAGTAGTAAAAGTGGTAATTACTCCTGTCATGTGTTTGTTAGTCTTAAAGACTAACTTAAGACTAAATTTGTTACTTGCATTGTAAATAAGCTCACCTTGGCCAGGTATGGTACCACATGCTAGTAAGCCTAGCTGCTTGGGAGGCTGAGGCAAGAGGATTGCAAGTTTGAGGCCCAAGGTAATTTAGTGAGACCCTACCTCAAAAGAGCCGAATGTATTCACTCACACCTGTAATTCCATCTTGGGAAGCTGAGGCAGGAGGATCACAAGTTACAAGACGGCTAGACAAAATAAGGTCACAAAATAAAAAGGGCCAGGGATGTAGCTAAGTAATCCAGCATCCCAGGATTAATCCCTAATATCACAAGAAGGGAAAAGAAAAGAAGTTGACCTTAAGTGATTAGTTTCTAAACCTGTAAGAGAAGCATTGGAAAAGCCTAAGTGAATTGAGATTAGTACTGGAACCATTAGTGATTTTAGACATTACCTTTGTTACCTTGCATACCATAATTCATCAGTGTTGCTTAGAATCATGGAAATCTAGGGCTTGACGTGTAGCTCAGTATTGAGTTACTTACCTAAGCCTGTACAGCCCCTAGTTTTGGTTCCCAGCCTTGTCCCTCACCCCAATCATAGAAGTCTACAGCTAGAATGGACATTGTCTTACCTACCCTCTTGAGAGACCCAGAGTGACAGTAACTACCGAAGTATTGTGATACTGACAGAGATGATTTTAACCACCTTGTTCACCACATTTCCAGAGTTCTGTTAACCTTTTTCTATACCTTTCTGCACAGTTTGATAAATTCTGTTCTGCTTAGACATTTACACTCAGCTTAGAAACTCAGTAAATCATCTGCAAATATGTACTGTTTTACATGTGTCACATGATTATGGTTCCATCAGTGAATAGAAAAAATTGTTACTGTGTGGAGTTTATAGCCTAAGCTTTATTTAAAATAGCCTTTGAAACAATTATTGATTAAAAGGCCTTATTCAGTATAATTATATAATATAATATGTCAGCACGGGTGATGGGTTGCCTTCATATTTTTCTTTATGAAAATTTAGTTTCTGGCTTATTCTCTCTGTAGATGAACCTTCACTTTGATGCATAAACAGCAGTTATAATATACTAAAAGCATTTCACTTTGTTAAATTGATAACTGCATAGGTGATGCTGAGGTATGATAAATTGGTTATTGTGAATCAGCTTTAAAGTTGTATGAAAGTACTTTGCAAGCTGAAAATACATGGTAAGATTTATACGAATCATCATGTGCAATATCTTTTTTTTTTTTTTTGGTACTCACGATTTTGCGTTTGCCAAGCAGGCACTTATGCCACTGAGCTAAACTCCCAGCCCCTTATCTTATCAAATTATAAGACGACTTTTTGCACAGAAGTAATAATTTGTCACTGGTAAACTAGGGAAGCAGTATGATATAAGACTAGAGTCAGGGAACTCTCTTTTTTCCAAGAAAGCAAGGAATTTTCTTATTTACCCTAAGGAATTTTTTTTTCTTCTTTCTTTGGGACAATTTTGGTATTTTGTTTTTAGTGCTTCAGATTTTTTGAAAGTTTGGATAGATTATTTAACCCAGTATCACAATAGCATTCTTCCTTAATTTTGTAGTTGTGAAAATAAAAGCTCAGAAGGAGTCAGGCATAGTGGCGCATGCCTGTAATCCTAGCCTGCTGGAGACTGAGGCAAGAGAATCCCTGCAAATTCAAACCCAGCCTGGGCCACATAATAAGTTTAAGGCCAGCCTGAATCATGTAGAGCCTCAGAACAAAAAAACTCGGGGGGTTGTGATTATTCCCCTTATTTAAAGGCTATCTTGAAGAGCTAAGTGATACCATACTTGGAAAGGATTTCATCCCAAGTCTTTTGATTCCTCTTCCATTGTTTTCTTTCTGAAGAGTTAAACAGCACTTACATTATTAGCTCTGCCATCATGTTCTATGATTCTTTTAGTCTAATGTAAAGTTAAAAATTTGAATACTGGAATAATTTTAAATAAAACTTAATTTAGGTAAAAGGAAAAGGTGCATCTGGAAGTTTCGTTGTGGTCCAGAAAACAAGAAAAACATCTCAGAAATCCAGAAACAGAAAGGTAAGAAGACTATACCAGAGTTTGAACACTGAAATACTACTACGGTGAAAGGTAACAACATTTATTAAGTTGTACTGTGTGCTTACCACTATGCAAAGTGCAGCCTTTCTACTGAGGTCTAGAGAGGATGCAAGTAACTTGCCCAGCTATTACGTAGAATAGCCAGGTTGCAAACCCATGAACTCCAACCCAGTGAAGTCCATGGTCTTAAATGCCTTATATTGAATTATTGACAACTGTATGAATTATTCTGTTTTTGGTAAAATATCTTTTAAATTAGAGGGAGTATGTAAGTACAGTTTTACCCAATAGTAGGGGTAAAAACAGCTTCAGAGCCAATCTTATGTCTTTGTAAATATTAGGATTCCCTTCTCCTAGACACAATAATTTCATTTATGTAAAGTTTTTCCACTGTAATAAAGTGCAGTGCCTACTTACTCATCTGTGTCATAATTTATAATTGTGATTTTTTTCCTTTTTTAAATAAAACTTTTAAGTGTCTCACTACCATGTGTAGGCTTGAACTCACTTATATTAAGCTCAGGCTGGCTTTGAACTCACGATGGCTATCTTCCTGCCTCAGCCTCCCAAGTGCTGGGGTTGTAGGCATGTGCCACCATGCCCAGCTAAAATTTTTCAATATTTTAAATTTTTGTGTATTATTTTCTGATGCTACACTTCATTGTTTATTACTGAAGGCTAAGAATGAATTAACACCTTTGAAGGCTATTCTTGTTTTTTGTTTTTTTGTTGTTTTTGTTTTTTGTTTTTGTCTTTTTTGAGACAGGGTCTCACTGTGCAGTTCAAGCTGGTCTTGAGCTTACTTTGTAGTCTGGGCTGGTCTTGAACTTGCAGTGATCCTCCTGCTTCATCCTCCTGAGTGCTGGGATTACAGGTGTGTGCCACTATGCCCAGTTTAAATTCTCTTTCCCCATTCCCTTTTCTTTTTTTTTTTCTTTTTTGTACTAGGGATAGAACTCACGACCTCACGCTTGCCCAACAGGCACTTGTGCCACTGAGCTAAATCCCCAGCCCCCATTAAAATCTGTTCTGTGTGTGTATTTTTAACTTGCTCAATCTGAAGTTTGTATCTGAAAGAAATTATCATATAGCTCGCATTTACTCCACTATGGTGTCTTTTATTTGTTTTATTTTTGGTGGTATTGCGGATTGAACTGAGGACTGCTGTACTAGGCAAGAGCTCTACCACTGAGCTATGTGCCCAGCCTGGTATGATTTATTTGAATGTGGAAAAAAAGTAAATTGTTCACTTGCTAGTTGATTTGATAGTGAGCTAAGGAAACCTTTATTACACATAGAAACATATGGACTAGAAGCTTTATAATTGGTAGTGACCATAACTTTTGTTGTTACATTTCAGAAGAGGAGCTCTGCAGTGGATCCAGAACCACAAGTGAAACTGGAGGATATCCTCCCACTGGCCTTTACTCGCCTTTGTGAACCTAAAGAAGCTTCCTATAGTCTTATCAGGAAATACGTGTCTCAGTATTACCCTAAGCTTAGAGTGGACATCAGGTATTAGCCATTCACCTGGGTTTTAAAATACAATGTGTTAGTTCCTTAGCCCATTTTGCATTAAATGAAACCTTATTTTGGCCCTGTTATGTTTTACTTTTTATATCATATGAAGGTTTTTAAAAACCAAACCTCGTAATTCTTTGGTGTGTTCTTTGATAAAGTATAGTTGACCTGTGACTAATCATTTAAATTGTCACGTTGGCTTAGATGTGGATTCATGGCAGACATTAATTTGTTTAAATTCACAATCTGTAAAGTGAGTTTTGATTATGTTTGTGGAAGATCTTTGTTGTGATGACCTTTGGAGAGCTGTATTTAATCCAGAGTTCTTTCTGCAGAAGATTATTTAATGCACATTGTCTTGATATAGTTTAGTGCTGGTATTTACTTTATCACTTAGGTCTACAATTATGTTTCAGCTGAGAAGTACCATTAAGTAACATTTTCAGAGTATCATTTGGCAGTGTTTGTTTGCACTACTGGGAGTTGAACCCAGTGAGTGTTGACCTAGATCCCCAGCCTATGTATTCATTTACCTAGAGACAGGCGTCACTAAATTGCCTAGGTTAGCTTCAGCTTTCCTCCCTCAGCCTCCTAAGTAGCTGGGATTACAAGCACATACCACTATATTCAGCTCCCGTAGTGTTCTTGAGAGTATCCAAATAAAGAGTTAGTGAAATATTGCCAAAGAAATGGAAATCATAAAAGCAATTTTAAAATTAGTTCTTACCCCTTAAATACGATGGTAAGGGTAATACACAACTATGTACCAGGAATGCATTGTATGACTCACTTAAAGGTAGAAATACATGTTTAGCTTTGTTTACTTTTTGATAACTATAGACCCTATCCTTCTCCAGTTTTGATTTTTTTTTTTTAAATAGTCTTACTATGTTAGTTGAGGCTTGCCTTGTATTTACTAACCATGGGCAGTCCTCCTGCCTCAGCCTCCCCAAGTACTGGGATTATAGGAATGTATCACTAAACTCAGCTAAACTTTGCCTTTCAGTAATTAATTTATCAATTCAAAGATACCAATGAACCTGAAGACCTTCTGATTTTTTTAATGGTAACATTTTCCCTTGAACCCCTCCCATCAGCCATACTAATTTCACAGATCACAGTACTGTCATACATACATTTAATGTGAAAATTCAGTCATACTTGCTTGGCCAAACGAAAGCAACAAAAAGGAGTTTTTAAAGAATGAATCGTCAGGCTGATCACATGGCTATAAATGCAGTACTCGGGAGGCTGAGCCAGGAGGATTGCTGCAAGTTCGAGGAAAGCCTGGGCTACAAAGTGAGTTTGGGCCCTGCCTAACTGCATAGCAAGACTGTCTCAAAAAGGACCACAAAAAATTTTTTTGTCAGGCTCAGTGGTAGATGACCTATTAGCATAGTGAGGTCCTGAGTTTGATTTGTAGCACCACAAAAGTACAAAAGTAAAGCACCTCTATAAAAAACACATAAAAACATATAATGAGTTGTCTATACTTGTTATGTATAATTTATTCCTCCTATTTTCTCATAAACCTGCATTATCCCCCTGCTTTGCCTGAAGTTACGTTTTCCTTTCGGCATCAGAGTGACATACATATTGGACATTTCAGTGATAAACTGGTAGTTCTTGTTGCCCTCTCACCGGCATTTGGCACACTGGACTTCCCTGTACTTGATAAATTTTCACTTCCCTTCCAGGATACTACACCTTTCTGATGCCTTACTCCAACCTTACTGCCCTCTTTTATCAGCTTCCTTAGGGTTTCTGTTTCAACTGTTTAATATAAAGGTGCCTTCTCTATTGCAGTTTAGGCCTCTTGTATTTTCTCTCCATACCCATTTGATACTTCTTTCTACTTGTAAAGGTTTTAAATGCCACTTACGTACATGTGTAAATTCAAAGCTATATAAATCTAGCCCATGCCTTTTCTCTGACTCAGTGATGTATATATAGATAGTACTTCAGCATCACCACTAGGTTGTCAACATGTCCAAAATTGAATTCTTGATTATTATTCCCATCCTCAAAAAGTGAATGGGAACATCATCTTTTTAGTTGGTCAAATTAAACGTTCTGTCTTTGTGTTGATGTCCTTTCACGTATATACATCTAATCTGTAAACAATTACTTTAGCCCTGTTTTTAAAATGTATTGTTAAACAGACTACATGCTAGCACCTCTGCTGCGCTTCCTTTCTTCCATTGTACCATTCTATCCAGTCTGCCATCTCTCATCTCTCATGGGCCACCTGTATTAGAACAGTAACCTCCTGCTTTTTTTTTTTTTTTTTTTTTTTGCTTTCCTTTAGTATGTTGTTAACATCACAGTGCTAATGAGACTTTGTTAAACTCTTTAAGATCATATCTATCTATATTCACATCCCAGCCCTCTCACAGTTAAAGCCAGAGTGCTTAAAATAGCTTACCAAGGCACTGCACATCTGTTTCTTAACCTTTCACTAACCTCAGAGCCTTTACCTTGCCTGAACCTCCACACATACTACCACTTTGCTGATTCCTTTACCTCAAATTTGTACTCTAATGTCATCATCATAGGCTTGCCTTGATTACTTCATCATTATTATTATTATTTTGGTTTATAAACAGAAAGGTGTTTCTCACAGTTCTGGGATTACATGTTTGAAATCAGGATGCCAGCCTAATTTGGTTCTGCCTGCCTTCTTGTATCTTCACATGGTGGAAAGAACCCTTGTACCTACCAGTAGTGGCAAACCTTTTAGAGCTTTTAGTGATTATAAACAGCTGGCTGTGGCACAGATGCCAAAGGTTTGCCACCAGTACGTTTTATATATATATATATTTTTTTTTTTCTTTTACCCCCTTAGTAGTGGGTATTAAACCCAAGCCCTAGTACATGCTAGGCAAGCACTGTACCCCTGAGCTCCATTCCTGTCCCTTATTTTGAGACAAAGTGTTGCTAAGTTGCGTAGACTGACCTTGAACTCGCAATTGTTTTGTCTCGGCTTCCCTGAATAACTGGGATTGCAGGCATTTGCAACTGTGCCTGTCCTTTACTTACTTCTTAAAGGTTCAGTTTTGGAAGCTCTCAAATATACACAAAAAGTCACACATAACCATCCTACTAACATCAATCCTAACAAAATAATTTTTTAACATACAGTATCCAGTCCATGTTCAGATGTACTCAGTTGTCCAGAAGCATACTTTACAATTGTTTTTTTTTTTCCTCAAGTCAGTGTTCTGACTTGACACATTACATTTAACTGATATGATCAACCAAAATCTCTCTCCAGCCTGGACAGCATAGACCGTGTCCATTCTTTGATTACACCTGCCAGTCATCATTGTGTGGTCCAGGGTTTTTTGAGCACCCTGGTAGTTTAAAAACTGATTTTGTATGTAATGATTTGTTGTCTTTGCTTGGAAAAATAAAAGGAATGCCCCTTACTAAAGATGTCAGCAATTTGGTATTTTTATTAATTTTAATAAACTACATATAATAGGTGCCAGAACTTTAGATCAGGGAATAAGTTGGATCTATTTCTTTATATTTTCTTTCATTCTTATATTTATCACTTTTTTTTTCCTTTTTCTGTTTTTCTCTGCAGGCCTCAGCTGTTGAAGAATGCTCTGCAGAGAGCAGTAGAGAGAGGCCAGTTAGAACAAATAACTGGCAAAGGTGCATCGGGGACATTCCAGGTTAGAGGCCAAAACTTTGTAGACAAGTAATTCTCAAAATTTTGGATTTCAGGACCTGCTTTATAATCTGAAAATTTATTGAGTACCCCAAAATGCTTTTGTTGGAGATAACCGTCAATACTTACTGTGTTAGAAATTAAAACAAAAGTTTTTAATACTGAGTCATTTAAAAATAACAAAAACTCATAACATGTTTGTATGAACAATACATTGTTCATGAAAAATAACTTTTCCTCAAAATATGTTTTTGTTAAGAAGCACTTTTCTGTTTTTGCATTGTCTTTAAAAGAAGTCAGCTGTTATCACTTGCAAAATATTTTGGGTGTGAAGAAAATCTTTAACAAAAATGTGGTTAGAAAAAGATAACTTTAAGATAATTTTCAGGTACTTGTGGATAGTATTCTTTGATACTACACCAAATCTCAACAAATGTTGGATAGGTTTTTAACTGGTTTACTGAGGTGTTATTTACAAATTATAAGGTATACTTAATCTGAGTTAAAATTTACAGTACAGTTAATTTTTAATGTTATTTAACTGTCACCACAGTTCAAGTTTATGACATTTCCTTTGTCTAAAAAGATCCCTTGTGCCAAATAGGGTTGTACATACCTGCAATCCTAGCTTCTTAGGATCTTAAGACAGAAGGATAGCAGGTTCCCACTAGCCTGGGTAGCTTAGCAAGGCTTGTCTCAAAATGAAAAGGGCTCAGGATGTAGTTCTACTCAGAGCTAGAGCGGTTACCTGGCATGCGTAGGAGATTGGGTTTAATCCCAAGAACCAATGGGGAGTCCCTCATCAGATAACATGACTTGCAAAGATTTTCTCCTATTCTGAGGCTTTTTTTTTTCTTTTCATAGATTTATTAAGGGAATGATGAGTTACTATTTCTTTTTTTCTCTATAGATTTTATTGGTACATTTTAGATATCCATAACGATTTCATTTGTCATAGAGAATTTGTACCTGTACATGATATAACTTGTTTCTTTTCCCCATTCCCCTCTTCCCCTCCCCATTTACAAAGGCTTTTTTCTATCTTTTCCTTTTTTCTTTTTTCACTTTTCTGTTATTTCCTTTTTACCACCACCCTCATTCCCCTCCCTGTTCTTCCATTTTCTTCCTATTTCACAATATCTAGTATATATTTTGGTTCTTATTTACACTTTCAGTTTCTCATACCAGAGAACGTGGTATTTACACACGAGTGTCCAATTTATTTCATTCAAGAGTATGGTCTCAAGGTGCATCCATTTACCTAGACATGTCTTGAGCTTATCCTTCTTTATGGCAGAGTAGTACTCCATTGTATAAAAGAACCCACATCTTTATCCGTGCATAAGTTAATGGGTATTTGGGCTGTTTCCAAAGATTTGACTGTCACAAACTGCACTGCTATAAACATGGGTGTGCGTGCATCATGGTGATATGATGCTTTTAATTCTTTCAGGAAGATACCAAGAAGGGAAATAGCTGGGTCAAATGGAACCTTTAGTCCTAGGTCTTTGAAGAATCACCACACTGATGTCCACAGTGGTTGCTGTAGTATACACTCCTACCCACACTGGAGAATGGTTTCTTTCACTTACATTGCCGCCGCCGGCGGCATTTCTCAATAGTAGCCATTCTTTCTGGGTTCAGATGGAATTGGTGTTGTTTTAATTTGCATCTTTCAACTGATCAGTAATGTTGAACATTTTTCATATATAAGCTTGCTGTTTTTACTCTTCATCTGAGAAGTCTGTATTCATCTCAGATGCCCATTTTTGGATTGGGTGTTTAAATTTTGGAAGTTTGATTTTTTTTTTTTTTTTTTTTTTTAGTTCTTTATATATTTTAGATAGTAGTCGTTTGAGGAACAGATGGAAAAAATGTCTTCCCACACTGTGGGTTGGGTACTTTGTTAATGTCTTTTGAGCACAGACCTAATTCTGATGAAGTCTTTTTTTTTTTTCTGGTCTTTTTGAGACAGGGTCTCACTATGCAGTTCAAGCTGGCCTTGAGCTCACTATGTACCCCAGGCTGGTCTTGAACTTGCAACAATGCTCCTGCCTCAGCTTCCCAAGTGCTGGGATTACAGGCATGTGCCACCACACCTGGCTTGAAGCCTCTCTTTTCAGTCAGCTTTTTAAATTGTGGTATCGCTGGTCTGCTACCTGACTTGATGCCACAAAAATGCATTCATGTTTTAAGAGTTTTATTAATTCCTTTAAGTTTTATAGTTTTAACCTATGCTGTATACTGAGTTTTGTTTATAACATGAAGTAAGGCTGTACAGTAATTCATCTTTTTGCATGCAGGTATCTGTAATTTCCCTAGCACCCTTTATTGAAAAAACTCTTCCTCATTGAATTGACACCTTGTCACACATCAGTTTACTATAAATAGAGGATTTATTTTTGGATTCTTCTGTGGTCTACATGGGAATCCCTAAAATGTTAGCACACCACACTATCTTGATGGCTGCATCTTGATAGTGAGCTTTGAAATTTGAGATTATCATCCTCTTAACTTTCAAAGAGTGTTTAGACCATTTTCAGTCCTGTGCATTTTTGTTGTAAATCTTAAGACCCATATGTTGGGGGGGTGGGTGCTGGGATTTTGGTAGAAATGCAGTGAATCTGTAGCTAATTTGGAGAGAACTGTTATCATTTACTTTGTTGTTTTGGTGGGGTTGTGGTTACTGGGAATCAAACTCAGAACCTTGTGCTTGTCAGACAAGTGCTGTGCTGCTGAGCTATATCCCAGCCCTATTTTGTACTTCTTGTCAAATTTTCTATCCATGAATATCCAACATCTCATTTGTGCAATTTCTTAGTGTTTTGTAGTTTTCAGTCTACTGAAGGTAACTGAGTCTTCTCAGTCTTTACCTTTCAGTCTTACCTTTCAGTCTTCTTCTCTTACATTTAATCATATTTTATTCTACATACTGTAATGAATGGAATTGGTTTCTTATTCAAATCTTCATATTGTTCTGCTAACTTGTAGAAATACAAGTTTGATTTGTCTATTAATCTTGTATTCTGTGACTGATTTGTTTTGTTTTGTTTTGTTTTGTTTTGCGACTCACTACGTAGTTCATACTGGCTTTGAACTCATTAGTGAGTCCAGGCCGGGCTCAGACTTGTGGCAATCCTCCTGCGTTAGCCTCCTGAGTGCTGAGATTGACAGGCATGTGCCACCGATCCTGGCTATCCTGTGACTTTGACAAACACATTCACTAGTTCTGGTAGAGTTTTTTGGTAAATTTCTTAGGATTTTCTGCATTCAAGGCCATTTCATTTCTTCCCTTCCAGTCTAGCTGTTTTTACTTCTTTTCCTTGTCTGACCACTCTAGGTAGAACCCCTAGTGCAGAATTCAGTAGGAGAGTGAGAGCAGACATCTTTGCCTTGTTCTGCATCTTAAAGAGAAAGCCTTGAGTTCTGCACCATTAAGCTAGTTTCAGATTTTTGGTTTTTTAAAATTTCTACAGTACTGAAAATTAAACCTTGGACCTTTGCAGTAAACTGCCTCTCCAGCCCTTTTTTTATATTTTGTTTTGAAACAAGATCTCACTAAGTTACCTAGATTGTACTCCAACTTACGATCCTTCTACCTCAACTTCTCAAGAGTGCTGGGATTATAGGCTTGAACCATCATGCCCAATTATCTGTATATTTTTCACAGATCTGTACTGTAGGTTGAGAAAGAACCCTTTTGTATCATTAGGTTGTTGGGAATTTTTATATTACTTACTTTTTGGGAGTTTTTATCATAAATGCCTGTTGGATTTGTCCAGTGCTTTTTCTCTGCTGATACGGTTCTCATGCCATTTTTTGCATGGGGGGGGTGTTTTTGTTTGTTAATGTTACATTTATTTTTATGGTAATACCTTACAAGTTAGTTACCACATGGAACCTGAAACCATATTAACGAGCTTCTTGTACTCTGTTACCTTAAAATTAATTGATCTGTCTTGATCTTTGAATGAATCTTCTAAGTACTCTGTTACCTTAAAATTAATTGATCTGTCTTGATCTTTGAATGCATCTTCTAACCAAGCATATTGTGTTGTTTGGAAAATAGTGGTTTACTGAATGATGCAAAATTTTCAAATCTTGGGGCCGGGGATTTAGCTCAGTGGCTTAAGCGCCTGCCTGGCAAGCGCGAGGTCGTGAGTTCGATCCTCGGTACAAAAAAAAAAAAAAAAAAAAAAAATTCAGATCTTGTCATTTCATCATATGGCGGTAACAAAATTTCACAACCATTGGTATCAATCACTGATCTTGTAAGAATGATGGTCTTAAGAGGATATTAATCTCAGAGTGGTACATAGTAAAGTTTTCTAGGATTTAAGTTTTCATTCGACCTTTGCCAATAGCAACAAATACTGTTGTTTTTGTTGGAGAGGTTCATTTAATTCATTTTCAAGGTGATGTTTATCTCATCTCACAGTCTGAATAATCATAGTTTATTCATCAGTTGTTCTTTCAAGTAAAAATGTTAAAAAGGAAATTCCATAAAAATGTGGCTAGTTCAGCTCTTAATTGTAATCACACAGGTGAGTTTTCTTAAAAACACAATTGTACCTCTGTGCAGCGCAGATATGTTTTATCCATCTTCCTATTCCATCCCATGAATATTCAATTAAAAAGACATGCATTCGAGTTGAGATTTTAAAATAAGTTTTTAAATTTTTCCAGTACTGGGGATCGAACTCACACCCTTGCACTTGCCAGGCAGGTACTGTGCCACTGAGCTATATCCCCGGCCCTAAAAATAATTGTTTTGCTATTTTACTATATCCCCAGCCTTTTTTTTTTTTTTTTTAACACAGAGACCCTCAAAGTTGCCCAGGCTGGACTTGAACTTGTGATCATCCTGTGTCAGCCTCTCAGTGTGCTGGAATTACAGGCATGTGTCACCATTCCCAGTTTCAGAGCCATTCTTAAGTAAGACAAATATCCTTTTTTTTTTTTTTTTAAGGTACCAGGGATCAAACTTATGCCCTCACACTTGCCAGGCAGGTGCTTGTGCCACTGAGTTAAATCTCCAGCCCCAAGACAAGTTTCTTTTTTTAACCATGTGACAGAGAAGAAAATCACTTGAAGATTTTTGTGCCTCTACCTTGATTTGTGGTAAGATGGTAGCAGTTTTTATCAGTCATTGATTTTGCACCATCAGTGCAAATGTCAGCACAATAAAAGGTAGATCACATGTTCATTTCATTATGAAAATAGTTTTGACCTTTAGATCCTCTGAAAAGGATCTCAAGAACCTCCAGGTATGTATTTTTTAACCACTCTTGAGAACCAGTGTCTGTATTACAGAACATCATCTCCCCCCCGCCCCAAGGATTGATCTCATGACCTCAAGCTTGCCAGGCAGGTGCTTGTGCCACTGAGCTAAATCCCCAGCCATTCTTTCTTTCTCTTATCAGTGCTAATCTTTGTTTCTCAGTCTTTCAGCTTTAAATATGCTATATAATTTTCTATTACATGATACCCTTAAATATTTATCACATTTTTCCTTGTTACTTGCCTTACAGTATTAATGTTATTTCTTACTATAACTGATATTTTTGATGCATTAAAAGGAAATATTTTTCAAAAAGTTTTAGTTTATTGAGAGTGTAGCAAGTTAACCTACTCATTAGGGTGAAACTGTCCATATCTTTGAGTTAGGTTGGCTATTTTAAGGTAGATAGAGAAAGTATCCTTTAAGAGGGTTGAGACTCCTCAGTTAGGTTGACTACCTGGTGAATGAGAAGAGAAAGTCCCTAACCTGACAATTTATTGTAAAACGTATCTGTGCTAATGCAGGAACTCCGACCCACCTGGTGCAGAGGAGTCTTGTCTTGAGCTGCTTTGGGAGTGTTGTCTTGATGCTTTTCTCTTCCTCCTTGGAAAACAGCTGAAGAAATCAGGGGAGAAACCCCTGCTTGGTGGAAGCCCAATGGAATATGCAATCTTGTCTGCCATTGCCGCCATGAATGAGCCGAAGACCTGCTCCACCACTGCTCTGAAGAAGTATGTCCTGGAGAACCACCCAGGGACCAATTCTAATTACCAAAGTAAGAGTCAGAGTTGCGTGCATTTAACCAGGACTTAACATATTCAATATGCATTTTTTAATGTTACAAAAGATGCTATTTTCCTACTTTGAAAACTGATACTTTTATCTTTTCCCTGCAATACTAAAGATATATATTGTATTTAATTGTACTTATTACTGCTTGTAGGCTATGTTGTGATTCTCTCTTTTGCTCAAATGTGAGTTTTTTGTCTGTTTTTTGTTGTTGTTAATACAAAGTCTTGCTATGTAGTTCAGGCTGACATTGACCTCATTACATATATGTAGCCTAGGCTAATTTGGAACTTGCAGTGATCCTCCTGCCTCAGTTTCCCAAGCACTGGGATTACAGGCTGTACCACCATACCTGGCTGGCCAGAAGTGTTAAAAAATACATTTAATTACTAGTCTCTTCAGAGTCATTGATTTTGCAGCTGTAGTTAGACATTAAATTATCATATGTTTCACACATACCTATGTGCGAAAGATAAGATGATGAAGCCTTCAGGCATGATACTATTTTGTTATAGTTTGCTGATTTATGAGGAGTCTCTTCATCTTTATAGGTAGTTCTCTTAGACAATTATCAGTAGCAGTATTGTGTACCAGTAGGTACATAGACTTCTGAGTGAATGGAAAATATGTAATATTTTAGGTCTGTACTTAACCATTTTCATGTTGTCTTAGGACTAGTCACTTAACCCCTTTGGGGTAAAGTCTTTTAACTACTATGTAGACTCCTATTTCCTGAATATTTCCTCCTATTTCTGTAAATATTTGCCAAATTTATGGGCACTGGATAAATGTTTAGTGAACTAAATTCATACCTTTGGTCATACAGGATTCCATTCACACATGTCAGTTACTATATGTGATAGGACATTGAATTAATGAGCATGTTACTGTGGTTGAGAGAATTACCAAATCTGAAGAACTAGTTTACTTTTTTCATTCCTGGATTTTTGTTTAGTGCATTTGCTGAAGAAAACTCTGCAGAAATGTGAGAAGAATGGGTGGATGGAGCAGATCTCTGGTAAAGGATTCAGTGGCACCTTCCAACTTTGTTTTCCATATTACCCAAGGTGAGCACTTAGCCCTAAATGAAGCACTGGTCATTATAAATTTAAAATCTGACTTAAGTTATAGGCTTGGTTAAATTTATTTTATCCTCACACCATACATTGAACTAGAAATAATTTGAACATAAAAGACCTCAGATAATTATTTAGAGTAAAAAGGTTCTCACATAACCATAGGGGAGTTTTGGCTATTCTAGAGCTTATTACTATTAGCCAACTGTTGCTGAAACCAACCATCAGGTTCTCTGAGATCTTTGGAGAACTGTGTTCCTTCTTTGGTTTTTTCTTTCTGGTTTTTGGTTTGTTTGTTTGTTTGTTTACTTATTTATTTTTGGAGACCGCAGTTCTCTATGCAGTGCAGGTTGACCTTAAACTCACTATGATGTAACTCATGTTGGACTTGAACTCACGGCAGTCCCGCCTCAGCCTCCTAAATGCTGGGATTACAGGAGTGGGCCACCATGTCCAGCTTATATGTTTAAATAATAATGATAGAAGACTATCAAGAGAATTATGTGTAATCATAATTGTCCAGTACCAGATGGGGAGAATGTTGACTGCTTTCTAGAATCCATGCTCTGCCTTCATACTTTAGAGACAGGGACATTTCTTTGCAAACCTGTCTTTTCTAAATGTTTTATTTATTCAGTGCCTCTTCTAGGCCATACATTGTTTTGTGCATTGATGTTCTTCTTATGAGTTTACTCCTAATAAAGTCCTGTGACATGAACCACTAAAACCCTGTTTTAGCAACACTACAGTGTAACTTTCTTATGTTATTTGGTTGAATGATAACTTTTCAAACATTAAGGTTTTCTCTCTCTTTTTTTTTGGAGGTGATAGTATTAAAGATTTAAACCCAGGGAATGCTATATTCCCAGCCCTTTTTATTTTTGAGACATCACTGTGCTAATTTGCCCATGCTGACCTTGAATTTGGAAGTCTGTCTCAGCCTCCTGGCAGCTGGGGTTGCAGGCCTTCTTTATCATGCCCAGCTGACCATTAACTTTCATACTTAAAGCCATACACATAAAATGTTGTAATTTAAGGACATACTAATCACAGGGATCAAGATTTTTTTTTTTTTTTTTTTTTTTTTTTTAACCAAGGATCAAACTCCTGAGCTTACACTTGCCAGGCAGGCGCTTAAGCCACTGAGCTAAATCCCTGGCTCAGGGATCAAGATTTCTGACATGAAGGACAAAGAAGACTTAAGGGATCCTTGCTGAATTTTACAAAAATTTTGGAGATATTTAAACTCTTGAGGTCTTTTGCCAGTTTTGTTTCTGCAGTTCCAGGAATGTAATCTAGGGCCTTCACACTGAGATACATCCCCAGCCCTTTGTATTTATTTTTGGTAACTTTTGAAACAGGGTCTCACTCATTGTCCCTCTGCCTCAGCCTCCTAAGTACTGGTATTACAGGGGTATGCTACCACATCCAGCTTTTGCCAGTATTGTTAAGTCAGAAGATCTACACTGCTGTGTGGACTATTTACCGTCTTACAGACCATTTGCTGCTGTATATGTCGTGGCTGACAGTGTAGATACAAACATTTATAATGCTTGCCATGTACATGAGTAGTAGCAAGAGTGGTGGCTCATGCCTATTCTCCCAGCACTCAGGAAGCTGAGGCAGGCGGATCACCATGAGTTCAAGGCCAGCCTGGGTGACATACACATAGTGAGACCCTGTCAAAAAACAAAATTACAAACCTGAGTAAATACCAGTTTTTTTAAAATGGTAGTAGGAAGGGAATAAGATATGCTCTGGGACTTTTCATAGGTTTATCATGACTTTGTATGTTAAAAAATAGGTTAAAGTGTAACCTAAAATTTATAAGCTAACTTCACATTTTTGAGAGATGAAGACAGAAATGAGAAACATCCAGGGAGAAGTACATAGGTTAACATTCTTTTCCTTGTCCTGTGTGGAACTTTTGGGAGACTTTTTGTTCTGTTTTTGTTTTCCTTCAGCCCAGGAGTTCTATTTCCAAAGAAAGAGCCAAATGATTCTAAAGATGAGGATGAGGACGAGGATGAAGATGAAGATGAGTCATCAGAAGACTCTGAGGATGAGGAGCCACCACCTAAGAGAAGGTGTGGATGTGTGAAAAACCCTTGTTGGGCGGGATGATAAATGGCTTAGCCAGGCTTGGTGATGGCTTGGTGATGTATATTTGGTATTCCAGCTACTTGAGAGACTGAGGCAGGACAAGTTTTGAGGCTAGCCTGAGCAGTTTAGCTAATATCCTGTCTCAAAAGAATAAAAAGGGTTATGGATGTAGTTCAATAGTCCTCTGTTCTTTCAATCCCCAGTACAAAAAAAACCTCTTAGAGTGCAAAATGATACTGATACCATTACAGGTCCTGAAGGCAGAAATGTGTTTTTGCCACTTCATTAGAATTTATCCTCTCTTGAAAACCCAGTGACACTGGATTTGAAATTTAAAGCTATTTGAAGGGTGGGGATTTAGCTCAGGGGCATAAGTGCCTATCTGTCACGAGATCATGAATTTGATCACAGTACCCCCCTCCAAAAAAAAGGTATTTGAGTATATAATGTACTACTTGGAAAAACTTGTATATATCCATAATTATTTACAGAAAAATAGTTTCATGTTTTCCTAGGAAAAATATGGCATTATGAGTAGATTTCTATGAATTGATTGAATTTTTATGCAGTTTTAATGAACTTCTCTAGTTCATTAAAATCAAGTCATATTCTTTTTTGTGTGTGTGTGCCGGGGATCAAACTCACGACCTCAAGTTTGCCAAGCAGGTACTTATGCCACTGAGCTAAACCCCCAGCCCCCAATATTCGTATTATTAAATATTCTTAACATAGGTGAGATCTCTACGTGCCATTTCTCTTTAGACAAATCACCTGGCTGTCCTGGCAAAGTTCCTTCCTCTTTTCATGTCCTAAGTGACTTCTTTTTGCTTTTTTGTCTTCACAGGTTGCAAAAGAAAACTCCAGCCAAGTCCCGAAGGAAAGTGGCACCCATGAAGCAGAGAGGGTCAAAGCCTGCACCTAAAGTCCCAGCTTCCCAGCGAGGGAAAGTTAGACCCATGCCCAAGAAAGCCCCTCCTCCTAAGGCCAAAACTCCTGCCAAGAAAGGCAGGCCCTCACCCTCAGTCGTCAAAAAACCTAGTGGTAGCTCCTCAAAGAAGCCTGCAGCCAGTGTGGTGAGAAAGGAAGTGAAATTACCTGGCAAGGGTAAATCCACCATGAAGAAGTCTTTCAAAACAAAAAAGTAAATTTTATAGCAAGAAAGGGTATCATGATAAAGTTCAAAAATCTTATTTTATAAGGTCAGTGTGCATTTGTTTTTAGTTTTGATGCTTATAAAATTTCTTTTTCCTCCCATATGAACCTTGTGGGGAGGGAATATAATAAACCAATGTAGGCATTTGTTAGCTTTAGGTGCTGTTTTTGGTGCCTGCTCCTTCCCCAATCATATTAATTTCTGCCATAATCTGGGACTCTCCTAAACTATATAATCTATACTTGTCTTTTTTGCCCCTCCTACCCCAACCTCTGTCTTTTTTTTTTTTTAATGGTAATAAGCTTTGATGCCTCCCTCTTCCTCCAGCTCTTCCTGTCCCCCGTCTCTTCTTCCCTCTCCTGATTTTACCTAAGCACTTGTAAAGATTTTTATATTTTTAGAATGCACCAAGAACAGGATGCTGGTCAGGTGCTGAAAGTAAAAAAAGAGGCTGTGTAGCACTGACTGGTAAAGCCTCCTGCCTGGAGGTTTTAGTGATAGGTGTAATAATTAATCTTATTTATAAAAGTTACTCCGCTAACCCTCTCTCTCCAACTATGAACAGAGACAACTTAGCTTTGGAAATAACCTGAAAATAGTGTGATCACATTTGTTTCTGAAGATGCACGAATGCTTTGGGCCTCTTTTCACATTGACAAAGTTGCAGAAACTGTTCTCTGGCCCAGAGCATTGCAGTCCCTTCATAGCAAGCACAAGAACGCTGTACCACTTGGTTCTGACTGCAGGGGAAATACAGGAATATTATGAATCCAGTTTCCAGTGTCACCTCTACTACCAAAAATCAAAACATATAAAATCTTCTTGATCAGATGTTTAAATATATTTTTTAATATTTGAAGCATGAGTTGTCACTGTTTGCCTTTTTTATGAGGAAATGTTGGAGAGTTACAAATGTAGAAATATTAAGTGGAAAAACATACAGTTTGCGTAAATAAAATAGATTCCAGATTCATCTGTGGATTTTTTCCCCTTTCTTTCGATAATACTTTTGATACCAAGTAATTGGCTTCCTTTTTGAGATATTTTAAAGAAAAAGAAAAGCAAATGAAGCCCTACTACCTAACCCTTTTTTATTTGTATTTGTTTTAGTATTGTGAAGTTGTGTTAAAATAGTACTAGCTTTCTACTTGAGAAATACCAGTTTTCTGGTTATTGTTTCTCTTCCCTGTGGCACTTGACATATTAATTGTTTTAAACTCTTTGGCGTACTTCTGGGCCCCTGAGGGCTGCCAGAATCAAAAGGTGTTTGTTTTATATTCATTCCACTTGCATTGTCTGCTGGGATCCCATCTGCAGCTTGAGTGTGGCTGAGAAATGGACTTGAGAAGATTGGCTTGGATTAGATCATAATCATGTGTGATCCCATCATGCACTCATTGGAATTTGTGTTGCATGTAAGGCAATCTTTCCTGTTGTAAATCTTCCTTTTTTTATGTACATATATTTTGAAAAATATGAATAAACATGAAATTTTAAAAGCTGCTGAACTGTAGCTTATATTTAAGTTTCTGCATATCCTTAGAAGTAGCTGAATGCTGCCCTTACCTAAGAGTCTCTTCTACTATAATAGATAACATCACTTTCTTTTTTAAATACAAGCTCCAGTTTATTTACTTTCAAATTTATATTGATGGTAAATGATATTTCTAGATACGTTGAGTACTGTTTGATTCAAATAGTATTCAATATTTGATTACTAAAAGATTTTTTAAAATCATTTTTTAGGGCCGGGGATTTAGCTCAGTGGCTTAAGCACCTGCCTGGCAAGTGCGAGGTTTGATCCCCGGTACCAAAAAAAAAAGAAAAGAAAAAAAATCATTTTGTGTTAAGTATTTTTAAGGGCTGAGGATGTAACTTAGAGTACTTGCCTTGTATGTGCAAAACCCCAGGTTCAGTCCTCAGCACCAGGGGGCAGGAAATTATTTTTAAAATAATAGGGTTGAGTCTTTTGTATTCAGTGCATGTTTAATGTTCAAATCAATCCTTGGACTGGCGGAAAAAATTATCAGCATCTAAAGGATAACAAATGAACCCTTGAGACAATTCTATAGAATAACTTCCCACTTAACTGGAATTCAGGATTGAACTCTGGGCGAGTCATTTACATCCCTAGTCCTTTTTATGTTGAGACAGTATTGTCACTAATGTACCCCAGGCTAATTTGAAACCTGAAATTTTCCTGCCTCAGCCTCATGAATAGCTGAGAACTTGATCTTAACCATTCATGTGCACTTAGAGTCCTTTATAAACCTTAGGAAACATGTTTTAATCATATCCCTTGGGTATAATTAACAGGAAGTTCCATGAAAATAACAGCTAAATAATTTGCCAGTACTTTTGACATTTCCCCCACCACCACCACCCCCCCTTTGTTTTTTTCCTCTAATACTGGAGCATGTACCCAGGGCCTTTGCACTGGGCTACATCCCAGTCCTTTGTTTATTAAATTTTGAGGCAGAGTGTTACTAAGTTGCCCAGGCTGGGCAGGAACTTGGAATCCTGCCTTGGCCTCTCTGAGTGCCAAGATTATGGATATTCACTGCCACAGCTGATCTCCATTTTTTTTTTTTACCTAATTTTGCTACCTCTACTCATGGTTTGCTAATGGATGGATTCCATTAAAATAATAAAGTAATGCCCACTTTAAAGAGCTTGTGAAATTATCCTGGCTTAGTCTTTTCCCATCCAATACTGCAAAAGTTAAACCAGCCATGTTCAATAACTACATTTTAGCCAACTAAGAAAAAATTTTCTTTTTGAGACAGAGTCTTTCTATACATTTCAGACTGACCTTGAAATCACTATGTAGCCCAGGCTGGCCTCAAACTCACGGTGATTCTGTGTCTCAGCCTCTCAGGTGCTGGGATTACAGGAATACGTCACCATGCCCAACAGAAAAATTTTAATCTAAAAATTTATGTAGTTAAGACTTCCCATTTTGGAACCATAAAAGTCATATAATCACCTGCCTCTCTTTGAGTTAAGCAAAAATTTAGTTTTATCAACAGAAGAAGAGAATTCTGTTCTTACTTGAAAAAATTATTTCACCAGAGATCCTATCATTTTCCCTGTTGGAAAACGTTCTATTTTTGGTGATTTAAATTTGACTTAATAAGGTAGTAATGTTCGCTTTCCATTACTGTAACAAAATATTTGGAATAATCAACTTAAAAAGTCAAAAAGTTCATTTTAGCTCACAACTTTGAGGTTTTGGTGCTTGATGTGTTAACCTGTTGTGGTTGGGCCAGTGGCAGGTGTATTTCATGTTTGGCGCATATTCACAGGAAGCTGTTCACCTAATGGCAGCTAGGAAGCAAAAGAGTGGGATCCAAATATGCCCAAAGAGCATCCCAGCGAACTTCCACTAGGCAACATTTGGGTTTGGTGGGGTATAACCAAACCATAGTACTTTATAAATCGTAATAGTGATCGTTAATAGCGAAACATTAATTGAATTTCTTCCACATCAGGTTCTGTACATGCATTATTACATATAATCCTAGCAACATGGTGACATGACTAGAGTTTATTTTCCCCGCATCACAGAAGGGAAAACAGAGTGATGTTCTGTGATTGCCCCTAGTAACCACAATTAGAATCCAAGCATTCTGAAAACAGAGCCATTTTGATTACCTCCCTTCACAGTTTTTCAAGCTTCCGAATTTCCCCCTTGTCCTACAACCTAGTGAACTTCATTTTCTACACATAAGAAACAGCTTAAGGACCAGGGATTTAGCTCAGCAGCATAAAGTGCCTGCCTTGAAAGCACAGGATCACGAGTTCGATCCCTGGTACCAAAAAAAAAAAAACCTTCAGAGTGCAGAAATTACTAGGTCAAGTTTCCTACTACTTTAGTGACTTTTGTTGTAAATTTAATAGAATTAGAGCTCATATTCCTGGGAAATGTATAAGCAGTTCTAAGATTTTTTTTTTTTTTTTTAATTCTGTATTGTTAGTGGAATCCACCAAAACGTTACCAGGTTCTGGACTGTTTGCTTTTCCTTGTGGAGTTAGATTCCAAGTTCTCCTCATTTCAAAGAATTGAACGAATCAGCACGAAGCAGTGGCAAAATTTATTAGAAAAGTAAAAGTGAAGAGAGAAAATGGCTCTGCAGAGCAAACTTGGACCAAGTAGAAGCAAAAGCAAGATGAACAC
The DNA here is from genome assembly GCA_004027295.1 of Dolichotis patagonum. Taxonomy (NCBI): domain Eukaryota; kingdom Metazoa; phylum Chordata; class Mammalia; order Rodentia; family Caviidae; genus Dolichotis; species Dolichotis patagonum. The sequence continues at coordinate 3,391 of PVJX010009407.1, read as the reverse complement.
CCTAGAAGAAAGTGTGAACTATCGTAAGGAAAGCTACAATAGCAGATAGCAAGTTTTTCTTGGCTTCTGTGTCTTTTAAGCAGTCCAAGTCTCAAAACTGGTGAGAACATCTCCATTTGGGTCCTGAGAGGACCTCACCTCAGGCGTCAGGTCTAAGCCATAAATAGGACTAGAAGTTCCTTCCATTCAACTCAGCTATTCACCTTAGTATCATCCTAAAAGAATTCAAAGCATCCTATCACAGTGTTATATGCACACCCATGCTTAGTAATAGCCAAATCTTGGAAGCAGCCCAGATGACCATCAACTGATGGATAATGATGATGTTCTTTTATACAATGGAGTTCTACTCTGCCATAAAGAAGGATAAGCTCAAGGCATGTCTAGCTAAATGGAAGCACCTTGAGACCATACTCCTGAGTGAAAGAAATTGGACACTTGTGTAAATACCACATTGTTTCTCTGGTGTGAGAAAGTGTAAATATGGACCAAAAGTATAATAAGAAAAAAATGTTGAAATGGGGAGCGGAATATGGGAAGAACAGGGGGGAAAGGGAAGAAGGAAAGATTTTTTTTAATGAGAAAAAAATGGAAACAATTTTATAAATGGGATGGGAGGAGAGGTTAAAGAGGGTAGGGGAATGGGGAAAATAAGTTATATACAAGTACAAATTCTCTGATGAGTGTGATCCTTATGTATATCTAAAATGTACCAATAAAATCTAGTTGAAAAAGAAAAAACCTCAGATTCTCAAGAGAAGTCCCTATGCAGGGCTTTGGGAGCTTTTCTTGCATGTGTTTCAGGGTCTTATTAGTAGGTCGTGCCTGCGTCCCCAGTCAGCTTTGCTATGCCCTAATCTCTTAAGTCATTTTGGGTACTTGATAATTATCGAATACTAGCTGTGGAACACTTTCTACTTATTCCAGGTGTGTGAGTCATCTTTCCTGTTCCTGGGACAAAATACCTGACACCCACAATTTAAAGGAAGAGAGGCTTAATTTGGTTCCTGATTTCACAGGTTTTAGTCTGTGGTCAGCTGGTTGCAAAGCAACAACATCTTGGAGGAAGAGAGTAAAAACAGCTGCTCACTTCATGACAGCTAGAAATCCGAGCAGGAAGAAGCCAGGGCCACCTCTGAACACATTCGTCAATGGACTAGTCCACTGGTGAGTGTAGCACCCTCACAATCCAGTCACCTTACAAAAGTCCTAGCTCTGAACATTTGAGGTAGGGGGCGTTTTCGACCTAAACCTAACCGGAGGAAAGTTCATCATCTGTGAGTTCCTCTAGTTCAGTAGTCCTGTTGCAGCTTCCCAAGTGGTGAGATCAAAGGTGTGCGGCACCGTGACTGGGTTATCACAACTAGTGTGCTGATAAGTGAATAGCTTTCTTACACACTGTAAACCATGAATTTGTATTCCCTGAAGCTCATTAAGAGACGTTCCACAAGGGGAGTTTCGTGTGCAACTGGGTTTTGTGCACATGATGACTGCTGTTAGTATAATGACCTGGAATTTTAGAAATCCTGGCTCTTAGACTCATCCTGAAAGAAACCTTAGTCATCTGGTCTCCTGCCTCCCTGATCTGCTTCAAACCCACAGATCTTTCCTAAAGGCCTAGTAAGTTTTGCAATATACTTGCTCATCCATTTACCTGTTGAAGAATTTTGCCCTAAGGAAATTCATTCTCTCTCCTCCCTCTCCCTTCTCTCTCCTCCCTCTCTCTTCTCTATCCTCTCCTCTCATCTCTCTCCTCTCTTCTCCTCTCTTCTCCTCTCCCTTTCTCTCTCTTTGACTTAAAACAGTATATAGAGTAAGAAATTTTCATCAATTCCCAATTGATACTGGTTGGAAGCCTACCATCTGTAGCTCTAGTCCTGCACACCAATCCTTGAGACTGTCATTTTACCACTTTACATAGCTACCCACTTGGTGTAAGCCTCAGTTTCCTCATCTGTAAGATGACCAGTAAATTCACAAGGCTTGTTTTTAGAATAACCACCTAGAAGCAGTGAGAGTCCAAAGTGTCAAAACTGTGCCATGTTCATAGTATACTTCTAGTTGGCTTCTAAATGTTAAGAAAGACAGGGTTTTTTGCTTTTGTTTTTTTCATATTTGGTGTCAGTGATATTGAGCCCCCAGGGCTTCGTACCTGCTAAGCACACACTTTATTACTAAGCTATATCCCCAGCCTCAAGATTGATTTTTTTTAAAGCCCAAACATCAAATTTCACAGTGGGTCAATTTTCTTTAAACTACCATTAGTAGTAGTTTCTGATTACTGGATAATTTAAAATGCATTATCTCAAATTCTCATAGATATACTTGAAAGATAAATTATCCAGTTTTTGATGCAGGTAAATTTAGCTCATTTTTGTCAAATTAAATACCTAATAATTGATGGACTTAGATCCATCATCCTCATCTCCATGTCTTCCTTTGTTTTGCACACCAGTAGGTCAGGCAGCAAAACCTCTGGCAGCAAGGTACATAGGGTTCCTGCCATTAAGATTTATGGGCAGTGCTTAGCAAATCACAAAATCAAGTTTTGGAACTGTTAGGAGCTTATTAGAAGATAAATGAAGAGGAGAGAAAAGAAATGTATACAGCCTTAAAGTTTTTTTGTTTTTTGTTGGTGCCAGGGATCAAACTCACATCCTCACTTGCCAGGCAGGCACTTATGCCACTGAGCTAAATTCCCAGCCTCTAGTCTTGAGTTTAAAAAGCCAGGAAACTGAGATGCTAACTCATCCCAATTAGAATGTCGTTAATCAGTCAGAAGGACCAAAAAAGAAAAATTGCCAGTAAGGGTGCCAACAAAGAAAAACTTTATTTATAGACTGTCGGTGGGATTGTAAATTACTATAACAACTGTGGGAAGCAGCATGGAGGCCCCTCACAAAAGCTAAAAATAAACGATGCAGTATCATGTCGGTAGTCCCAAGAATTCAGGACATTGAGGCAGGTATGTCACTTGGGTCGAGGAGGTCAAGGCCAGCCTGGGCAACATAGGAGATTCCTTCTCAAAAAAAAAAAAACAACCAAAACAAAAAACCCACAGTAACTAAAGACTACCTATGATTCAACAATTCCACACTAGGTACATAATCAGAATATCAAAGAAATACCTACAGTCCCAGGTCTGTTGCTGTACAACTATTCACAACATGGTATCACTTGAGGTGTACATCAGAGATGACCACATAAAGAAAAGGTGGTAGAGATGTACTTTGAAATATTACCCATAAAAATAAATCTTACTTGCAGCAACATGGATGCAACTGGAGGACATTGTGTTAGGTTAAATAAGACAAGAACACAAAGACATGTTATTTGTATGTTTTGACTAAAGTAGAGGCTAGAAAAAGTTGATCTCATAGAAGTAAAACAG
>PVJX010009406.1:0-61149 GCA_004027295.1 Dolichotis patagonum | reverse complement strand
CATGGCGTGGATCTCAGGAGACGCTCTTGCTTCTGGTTTCCCTGCCCTGGGGTGGCCGCAGCTCCCCAGACCACCGAGTCCCCATCTCACAGCTTCGAAGTCTTTCAAAGTTTTCAATCATCAGTTGGAATGGTTTTATCCTGTTTTGTTTGACTGTATCATACTTGATGATATGAATAGCAGTTTTGAAGAAAACAAAACATTATGACAGCAATTGTTGATTTAATATCATCCTTCTTAGAAGTCCTACCATGCTTTTTTTTGTTCTACTACCATTGATTCTATCTATCACATTGTGTCTTATTGGAATTTGAATATGTGTGATAGCTCAAACAAATGTTTTTTTCTTTTTTATCAAAAATGAGATATTACAGTACCCATTGAACATTTTCTGTTATTCGGTTCAGAAAGCCCTGTAAGTCTTTCACTCTATGCATGGCTTTATACTATTGTGTTATGTTTGATATTATTGTATTTGAAACTATGCTCAACTATAACAGAGTAAGAGATATGGTGTTAGCTACTGTCGATGTCCAGTTGACTTAATGTAAAGTACTGTGTTGCCTATGTTGTCCTCTTCTGATCTGCTCTGTACTGCCCCCTTTTGTTTTATTCTCTTTCAAATAAAAAAAATACTTTATATATGTCATTTGTATTGACTGCAGCATCTTCACTAATGCCTATTAATCTTATATTGTTGCTCTTGGCATCATCTTGAAGCTTGTGGATTGTCATTTCATGCTGCTTTTTTATTTTTAAAAGTTCTATCCTTTCTTGATCACTAATTAAAATCCTGTCCTCAAGGTCCGAGATGCTATCCTCAGCTTCATTTAAACAGTTTTACATGCTTCGGATCGAATTTCTTGTTTCTTGGCTGTCTCTTTCAGTTTGCTTCATGAATTCTGCTTGTTTTCTACATTGTTCATTTAAGGTTTCAATCAGTTTCCCATGTTCCTGTACTTTTTTCTCTATTTCTTCTTTAGCTGTGCTCAGCAACTCCTTTACTAAGGTTGTTACTTCTATCTTTACCTGGGAGAGTACTTCTAATTTGATTTCCTCTATGGCCTCGTGGAGTTGTTTTTTAATTTCATTTGCTATATTTCCAGAGATTCCTGGTGTGTTACCTTTGAGGTCCTCTATTTCAGTGTCTCCTGTATTTGCACCTGTTGCACTGGATGTTTGAGGTTGCATTCTGCCTTTTCTTTTTGCCATTTTCCTCTTTCGAGTTAGTGTTTTGTTCTTCAGACCCGTTAGTGTGGACTGTTGGTAGTATGTATCTTGGTGTCCTACTTTAGGGTTGATGTTTGTCCAGTTGCTGGGTCCCACAATGAATAGGTGGGCCAGTCACCTGACTCCCTGCTGCAGTGCCTGTTGGGTGAGTCCTGTATTCTTCCTGGGCTGACAAGCTCAGTAGTATTGATACAGGTCAGCTTTTAGTTCCTGCTAGTACTTTATCTTTGGGTTATTCCAGGTCATCATATCTCCCTGTCTATAGTGTTTGTATTGGCTGAGGCCCTACTGTGTCCCTATTGTGTGCCTGTGTGTCTCATAAGCCCTTTTGATTTTCTTCAAGTTGGGGGAGTCCTTCTTGGCACACTCCTCACTCTGCCTGATGTTTTCTGTGTGTAGGAATAGGTCACCCTCACTCTTGTCAGACTTACCAAGGTCTTACAGTTAGTTGGAGGGAGTTTTACTACTGGTCCTATGTAGCCACTGTACACCTCTATTATAGGGGCATACTCACCACACTGTCTGGAGCCAGATCTTGTTACGGTGAGGCAGTCACTTAACCTCCCTTCAAGGTAGCACAGATTGTCCGCTGTAGACCAATGTTCCTCTGGGTGCAGAGTTCCAAGTTTTCCCAGTGCACTCTGGGATTCTGCCACCGCCTCTGCCTGAGTGTGCGCTGTCAGGGTCCAGGATGGGTTCCCAGCCAGCCAGCTGCCTGGGGTTCGCAGAACAGTCAGGCTAGGCCCGCCCAATCCCTCTGGCGCACTTTGGGGTGTTTTCAGATGCAGGGTGTGGTCTTACTGCCTGGGCACCATGTTTGGAGTAGTCCCGTGCACGTTGGAGATCTGCCCACCGCTGGAGCTTGCTTGTTTTTTTCTTTAAAATAAAAAATTAAAACTAAATCTAACTTAAAAATATATTCACAGACTAAACTTCAAAGGATAGAAATAATATTTCATATGTCAGTATTCTGAAAGCAAGCAGGAGGGGTAGCAATTTTATTCTCAGGCAAAGTAAAACTGATCAGACTTGAGCAACCCCAGCCGTATTGCCTTGCTGGTTTCAGCCCACATGGCTTTTCTCTTGGGCTGGCTCCACTCGTGGCTCTCAGCTTTCTTTGGCTCATGTTCCATGTTGCTGGAATCTCTGACTTCCTGGGGTTTCTACTTCACCTTTGGCTTCATCTCCCTCAGCTGCTTACACTGCCCTCTTAGGAGCTTTTTTTCTGACCACCCAAGCCTTCATTTGAAATCTGGGTGGAAGTCTCCATGACCTCAAAACTCTTGCACTCTGCATGCCTAAAATCCAGCATCATGTGGATGATGCCAAGATGTGTAACCAGCAAAAGCAGTATCCATGCCCCGTTGGGCCATCACAGTAACAGCCTCTGAGTCCTTGGATGGCAGAGCACAGTAAAATGAATCCTGGAGTTCCAATTCCCTAGGTGACCCTTCTTGAGCATAGGTCATAGAAGTTCCCTTCTTAAATGAAAGGGTGATAATTTTTTACCCTTTAACCTCAATTTGTGGGATATTGTTGATTTCTGAGATGCTCTCAAGGATTCTTTCTTCATGTCCCTGTACAAAGTATTTTGCTTCTTTTCAATGTCCCTAATCTCTAGCAACCACACGTGCTTTGGCCCCAATTTTACATGTGGTTCCTCCTGATCCAAAATTTAACTTTTCCAAATATTCTTGCTCTTCCTTTTGACCCTGTTTCCCACTATACATCTATCTAAAAGTAGTCTATAGTATCCATGAAACATTTCAAATTTGGGTGCCGTCTTAAACTTTTCTTTGTAAGGGTAAGGTTCTAATTGCTAAAGGTCTCACAAAAGGCAGTCAATCTCTTTTACTCCCTCGAAACAGTGAACCCACTTTTTCTTCATTCTTATTTTCAAACTAGGCCTGAGTATTAGCAGTTGCCTGTTCTTATGTGTTCTGTATGGCATTTCTTTTTTCCTTGAAACAGGTCTTCCTTGTTAAGGAAGACAATAAAGTGTTTATAAACACTTTGTAAACAATTTGTACGCTGCCAAACAGCTTCATGTATTAATGCATTCTGTTCATGTCCTCATCCTCAGATCTACCCAAGGAGTTGGTAAAGAACACTTCTGGGCGTGTTTGGGTGGGTCATGAAAGTGGCCCTGGTATCCACATCTGGTCTCTCTCCAATCCTGCTCTGTCACTGTTCTCTGCTTCCTGGCTGCTATGAATTAAAGCATATTAGCTCTGCCACAACCTTCTACTATAGTGCTTCTTCCTTGGAGTTGACTAGCCATGTACTGAATTCCCTGAAACCATGAGCTAAATTAAACATCTTTCCCTCTAAGTTGTGAGTGTTGGGTATTGTATCTCTGCAATGGGAAAGCTGAATAATATAGAAAATGGTACCAGAGAAATGGAATTGTTACTGTGATGGCACTTGACCCCATGGTTTGAAGCCTTTCTAAGGGGCTTGCAGGAAAAACTTGACCAGGTATGGTGATGTGGGCTAAAGACTCTGTAGAATGCTATGAGCAAAGCTTGATAGACATGTCTCAGTGGACCTCAGAAGAACAGATTGCTGATAGGTATGTTGACAATACAGGCCAGGCTCAGAAGGTTTCTGCTGGGAACAAGAATTCTATTGACAACTGAAGTAGAGGTCATGTGTGTTTCACTCTAGCAAAAAATGTGTGTACATTTTTCCCATATCCTGAGACTTTCAGAGAGACTGAGTTTAAGGGTGTAATATAATTGCTCTACTGGAGCAAAGAGGCTTAGTTCATGGTGGCCGGAACCAGAGCAGAGTGACAGTGCCAAAGAGGAAAGGGTGAGGGACTAAATGTAGACCCAAACCCAATCCTCATGATCCATACAGACTGCCCAGAAGTATTTATCAACAATTCCCAAGGAGATCCCTAAGTAAATCAAATTGACACTTTACTCTGCTACAGTAAGAGAGGGTAAGGAGGAGTGTGGATATGACTACAGTATGACATATGTATATGTATTCTATATTCTATATGTATATGTATTCTATATGTATATGTATTCTATATGTATATGTATTCTATATGTATATGTACTCTATTCTATATGTATATATGTTAAAATAAAACTCATTATATTGTACAATTAATGTGTACTAAGTATAATATGAAAATAAAGTTGAATTAGGTCTAGAGGTACAGTTCCAAGGTAGAGAGCTTGCCTAGTATACATGAGTCCCTGGATTTGAGCCCCAGAACAAAATAAATATAAAATAAATACAGTAGGATTAAGGAGTCTTCCCTCAGTAAGGCACAAAAAGTAGAAGCATAAAGTTAGTTCACATCTAGGTCAATGACCCATTTTGACTTAGTTTTTATATATGCTGTGAGACAAAGTTTCAACTTCCTCCTTTTATGTGGATATCCAATCGCCCCAGCATCCTTTCTTAGAGGGAATATTCTTTCTCCATTGAGTGATTTTCATACTCTTGTTGAAAAATATTTGATCCATAGATATGTAGGTTTATTTCTAGACTCTCAATTTTGTTCCATTGGTCTATGTCTACCTTTATGCCAGAACAACAGTTATCTTGACTACATTAGATTGTAGTAAATTTTGAAATTGAAGTTAAGTACTTCTACTGTGTTTTTCCTTTTCCAAGATTATTTTGGTTATTTTTATTCCTCCTTGAAATTCTATACAAATTTTAAGATAAGCTTGCAAATAAGGCAGTTGGGCTGATAGGGACTGTATTAATTTTATAGATTAATACGTAGAGTATTGTTCTCTCTCTCTCTCTCTCTCTCTCTCTCTCTCTCTCTCTCTCTCAACATTAAATCTTCTAATGCATGAACACAGTTGAGGCCATGAACCACTGGATGGACTTTATTCACGTCCTGTGAAATAAAGTAAGAAAGAACAGGCTTCCCCACCATGATACCAGTGTCCCGGTTTCTCATGTTATAGGTTGCTCCTTCTTAGCTCCTTAGGTTTCTTTCTGAGGTGACAAAAATGCTATAAAATTAATTGGGGTGTTTGTTTCATGTACCTGTGACTAAAAGCCATTGAGTTGTTCAGTTTAAGTGGATAAATTGTTAAGTATGTGAACTTATGGATCTATAAATCTGTTTAAAAAGTTAAGGCAATAATAAAGGATTAAATATTAAAAATACTGTACAAAGGATAGAAAGAGGAGATTCCCAGAAGAAGAAATGCAAATGGTCCATGCAGAAGACATGATGCTGACCTCAGAATTATATAAAATCAAGCAATAACTTTTTTAACATCAAATCTGAATTAAATAATGAATGAATTAAATCATCAAGAATTAAATAATGATAAAAACACATGGTGCATGAAATAGTGCAGAGAAATGGTCTTTTCTTGCATTGTTGGCTAGAATTTAAATTGCTAAATATTTTTAGAAAGTATAATGTTCATGCACACTAAATTTAAAATACTACTGTTTGACTTGGATGCTTTTAAGACACTAGCTTGTAAAATGTTAGTAGTTGTATTTAATTTTTTGAAACATGACAAAAGAAAAACGAGTTGAAAATAGTTATCTATGATGTTTTTCTAATTGTAAAAGACAAGTTTCAGAGTAAGAGTACAGTTTGATCTAACATTATTTTAAAAACAAACATATGTTTATGCAGTTATGGAAACACTGGACAAATGAATAATTGTGGATTTTTGTTTACATTTTTTATTGTTTCACTTCTTTCAATGAAAAGAAATTACATCTTTACTTACAACAACAAGTACATTTTAAATTAAGAAGAGAGTCTATTAATTAATTAGAAAGGAGAGGGCTCCGTTGTTCTTCGGTCCATTTCTGTATGCGCTCCTTTTCCAAACAGTGCGGTGGCGCAAGTGTAGCATCTATGGGGGGAATTACAGTAACCCGGTTGCCGTGATGAGTCAGAGTGCGTGGTGCTGATGCTGCTGCCATTTCATCACCTTTGGGAGCTCAGCATCCATCCCTCTGCTCTCCCCGAGCCTGGGCCTACCTCGCTTTGGGCTTCCGGGCCAGCGATGCGCTCCCGACCGAGCTAAATCGGAACCAAGCCGCACTGCCCGAGGCCTTGGCGGGGCACCCGGTCCTGCCGCCCCCGTCCCGGGCCTAGGAGACCTGCCAAGCCGCGGCCATGGAGGCCATCTGGCTCTACCAGTTCCGGCTCATTGTCATCGGGGACTCCACGGTGGGCAAGTCCTGCCTGATCCGCCGCTTCACCGAAGGCCGCTTTGCCCAGGTTTCGGACCCCACAGTGGGGGTGGATTTTTTCTCCCGCTTGGTGGAGATCGAGCCAGGAAAACGCATCAAGCTTCAGATCTGGGATACTGCAGGCCAAGAGAGGTTCAGGTGGGAGCGCAGCCCGGGCCCGCGATTAGTGGGAGGGTCTTCGGAGCTTGCATAGCCTCTGGGGAGAGAGGACTTTCTGGTTCTAGTCTCGGTACGAGGGTCTGGAGGGGTGCTGCTCAAACCCACCTTGAGCTGGCTGTGAGTTCAGTGCAGCAGAAAAAGAGCCCTGACAGGAAAGGTTGGTCAGTAACACATCTTGCTTGCACAACTCCCTCAACCTGCCCCTGATAGCTAATAAACTAACTTGAATTGATCACTAGAAGTCATCAATCTCAGGCCTTATGTTCCATACTTTCAAAAATGTACCTAGGTCATCCTAACATAACTGACACCTACAGATGCTATAGATAAGTCACATGTATACTGTTTTATTTCTATATCTCTGTGTATATGTATGTGTCTGTCTTTCTGTGTGTATGTGTATGCTAACTGATTAATTGATTGGTTCTTTCTTGCAGTCACAATCCATTCACTGATCACCTACTATGCACAAAACTCCAGACTTGTTTCTTGTAAAGTGTGAGGAGACTCACACAGAGAATGCCATGTAATCAAAAGAGAGCCCCTTCCCTCTTGTAATTTCTGTAGCATACTGGGGGGAAAAATCAGCAATTACACAAAAGACTGTCTTGTTTTTATTTGTATACTACTCCCTACTGTAACACTTGGCACATAATGAATAATCAGTGAATATAGTTAATTTTCTCTCACAACCCTTTGCTTTTCCTTTGTGAAATATATGACTTGTAATTATATATATGGATACAGATGAAGGAAGTAGAAGCTGAGGCCCAAGCCAGGAAATGTCCAGGCATAGGAAACATGTATAAAGGCAGATTAAAAAGAGTGTATGCAGAAAACTTTGCAGAGAACAGTTTGAACTAAAGTCAGGTAGCACAGCAGGCATCAGATCCAAAAGACTCAACAGTCCATGTTTATGATCATTTATTTGTTTATCTATTCAATGCTAAATAAGCACAGAAGGTATTGGTTAGGTAACAAAAGGGAAAGTAAAGAGAAGAGATAATTACAAACTTATCTCTAACTTCCCACTTCTACAAACACTGGCAAATATCCTTGTACAGATTCACTTTGAATGTGTGATTGCATTTCTCATAATGAAAAAAGGTATCTTTTATGTGTTTGTTGAAATTTCCATATAAACAATCTGTTCATATTCACTGCTCCTAATTTACTGGGCAATATTGATTTGTAAGACTAATTGACAGATTATTAGCCCTTTCCTGTCATATATGTTGTAAGATATTTTCCCAGTTTGTCATTTATCTCTGCCCTTTTTTTTTCAGTTTAGGGAAAATATTAAGTTTTGTGTAGTTTTATGTTGTCCTTAGAAAGGGCTTTGCAACCTGCATTGTTAACTACTCACAAGGCACTCATATAATAACACATTTCTAGAGTTTAGACATGTTTTTACAGCTTGCTTATTGATTTCTCATATCAAGCTTTAACAAATCAGAACTTTTGTTTATGTCTAATTTTCTAGTATATATACCATTATTCAAGAATCCTTGATCATAAGGGAATTAGAAATGTTTTCATTCTCTGGGTCTAATTTGCCTACTTCTGGAGACTTGAACTCATTTGTAATGTTTGCTCTTACCATAATCTAGATTGGACTATAATTCCCCAGACAATTTTTATTCTGTTAAAATGGGGCATTTTCCCTAAGCTTTAAGCTATTGAGTCCTTCATTGTTTACCTTCTTCATCCAAAAACATAAAACCAAAAAATAGGCATACATCAACAATCACAGTAATCTAAAGCAAGTGCTTGTAGAGGCCAGTAGTTGTACACCCTTAATAAATTCATGCACTCAGGCAAAGGACCATAATATATTTTATGAGACTCATTAAATGAAGAAGTTAAAATATGCGAATGAGATTTCTTCTTTTTAAGAAGGACAGCAAAGCCAGGTGTGGTGGCTCACACCTGTAATCCCAGCACTCAGGAAGCTGAGGCACAAGAGTCGCCATGAGTTCAAGGCCAACCTAGGCTACACAGTGAGACCCTGTCTCAAAAAATCAAAAATATCAGAAGTACAGCAAAAGTATCATAAGGTTTAGATACTCTATTCATATTGTAATTAATACTCTAATTATAATGATTTCAATAAACTGTCATGTTAAGGGTTGTTTTTCGCAGCTAGTCCTGACTCAGATCCAAAAGACTCAACAGTCCATGTTTACGATCATTTATTTGTCAACAAGTGGTGCAGAGAGGCATTTTGCTCCTGAACCCTTCACCATTCCCTTTTTTCCCATTCCCACATGGCCTGGAGAATAAAAAACAAAATTACATTTCTCCTCACAGAAGAGATTGAAGACTCCTGTTAGATGATAATAATTATTATTATTCCATAATTATTACATTATTGCTGGAATAATGGAAAGGCAGAGATATAAATAGAAAAATGGAGTGTAACACAAGGTAGCTATAGTTATAATTTAACTCATAAATTCATTTTAATTCTTAAACCCTGTTTCAGTTACTAGCATTTGTAATGAACTCTCCATGAACAGAACACTTTAGCATTCATTTTATTTTGCCTCACAAAACCCCTCTGACTTAGGGGATCTTATTGTGCAGGAGAGGAAGTCTTTGTCAGTTACTCAGATTTGGGAATAGGAGAATTAGTTGTGATTCGACTGGAAGGCAGGAAGTAGAACTTGGTCATCTCCCAAGGTTATTTTCCAATGTTCAATCGAAGGAAAATGCCTGACATTCCATAAGCGTTGATTTCTAGAAAATGCCATCTCAAAATTTTACCCAATTGAAAACTCACATGTATTAAGGACTGGCATTTGTAGTCTCTTACTGAAAAAAATAAAGACAGTGACTCCTACTAAAGGACTATATCATTAACCAGGAACACTAGGATACACTGAGTTCATTGGAGTGAAGGAGTTTGAGCACAACCTTTATTCTTTACTTCTTTCTTGTGTTTTAGATCCATCACTCGCGCCTACTACAGGAACTCAGTAGGTGGTCTTCTCTTATTTGACATTACCAACCGCAGGTCCTTCCAGAATGTCCATGAGTGGTTAGAAGAGACCAAAGTACACGTTCAGCCCTACCAAATTGTATTTGTTCTGGTGGGTCACAAGTGTGACCTGGATACACAGAGGCAAGTGACTCGCCACGAGGCCGAGAAACTGGCTGCTGCGTACGGCATGAAGTACATTGAGACGTCAGCCCGAGATGCCATTAATGTGGAGAAGGCCTTCACAGACCTGACCAGAGACATATATGAGCTGGTTAAAAGGGGGGAGATTACAATCCAGGAGGGCTGGGAAGGGGTGAAGAGTGGATTTGTACCAAATGTGGTTCACTCTTCAGAAGAGGTTGTCAAATCAGAGAGGAGATGTTTGTGCTAGTCCTTTTATTTCCAAACATGCTCTCCCACATGAACTTAAAAGTGATCAAAACAAATAGAATCCTTATGTGACTGAAGAGAACTCAAACTTTGGATACTAAGTGAGCCTCCTTTGGGGGTGGGGGGGCTTTTACAGGTTTATGTGTGTGTGGATGGGGAAGCCTGGGTGCTTTGACCGAGGGACTGAATTGCTGACATGGGCTGGGCCATACAGTGTTTTGTGGCACATAATTGGTAGTGGCTGTTCCATGTGCCCTTTGTGGACATGTTAAGGGCCTGGGGTTTGGGAAGCTAGGTGCCAGGAAAACATACCTACAGACAGGACAATTGTTCCTTGGTATTTCGGCTTGTTCATAAGTCATAACCATAAACATGTAAAGAGAAAATAGCATATTGGGAACAATTAACATAACTAACAAAGAGTATGAGATCTACTTATTCAATGAGAGCATCTTATGCCAAATGTGTGTGTTAGGTTTGATTTAAAAATACCAATTTGCCTCTAACAGCTCACCTGTAAAATGAGGGGTGTGGACCAGCAATTTGATAAGGCCCTTTGAAGGCTTGGTTTTCTAATAAAAACATGTGAATAGGAAAAGGGAGGTGACTTACACACTATTATTATGACACTTGAGAAAATGCATACCTTTGTGGCAGAGTTAACACGTGTCAAATCAATTTTCCCATTCAAATTACCACATAATAGCACAGGGAAACATTGAAACCCAAACACCTAACCATACCTTGAGTTTCACTGTTTTGGCAACTGTAAACTCAAAGTTAGCAGCCTGCCTACTTCTTCAGGCACCTGACAAGCAACACAGGAATTGCCTCTGAAAAGAGCCCTGAGGCAAACTCTTTCAATCAAACCTGTGTGGAGCACTTGCTCAACAGTAGGCACTGTTAACCCTTAAAACATGTTACAGTCACTCTACTTATTTGATCATTGCAGCAGGCCTGTAAGATTTTCCCCTCACATTTTACAGAATAGTAGACTTAGTGCAAGGACACTCACTTGTTCAAGGTCAAGAACTCAATAAATAGTTCCTTTTACTAGATCATTATTCTGTCAAATGAATAAACAATTATTCATTTGTTTACTTTGGAAGACATAAGACTATAAATAAATTTTCTCTCTAGGTTATGATATGTTTTCCCTATTGATTACAACTCTGCTATAATCCTGAGGGAACCTGGGAATGAATCAAAGGAAAAGCCCATTCAGGTACTTTTGGCAAGAGGGCTTTAAACAAATGATTAATTGCACATCTGAAAACACATTAGAATTGTGTGAGCTATAAGTGTTCTTACCACTGAAATACAATGGACATTTTATTGAAAGGAACCAAATACAGCAATGGGGCCTACAATGGGGATAAAATATTCACCCCTCAATGATCTTGGTCACCTGTCTGCTATATGCCTATACTGGGCTCCTTTCTACCCTAGAGAGTCATCTCTTAATTCTCAGGAGAATAGACAGCTAACTGCATCAGCAAATTGGAATGACTTGAAGGTTCCATTATCTTCTTAAAGAGAAGCAATGCTTTAAATTACTTTTGGGATTGTAGCCAGTTCAGCTAGGCAAAAGCCATACTTTTCACAGTAAGAAAACTATCCTGATTAGGGTCAGGTTTCTCATATCCATTGTGGTAGGAAAGCCTAAGAATGGCAAATTGTTTCTGAGATGTGATGTTGAACTTCAGTATGAATGTGACTGAATCTGAAAGTTTGGGAATTTGCTTCAGCCAGAATAACGAAGCCAAACAATGAAAATTCTGAGAGACGATTCTGTCACCTGTGCCCCAACTTGGATGAGCACCATGGACCAATTCACAGCATCAACTACAAGTGAACTGATCATTTTCTCTATATTCATTTCACAAGACCTGGCTTGGGTGGCGCCCTTAAATTGTTAGCTTCTTGGTTGTAGAGGCAAATAAAAGTTGGTTAATTGGGTCAACAAAAATGTCAACTACTATAATTATATTTGGAAGATTCAGAAAGCAAGATTATACAGTGGATAAATGAGTCGGCTGGATACTTGTTAGTTCAGAAAGAAAAGCATAGAAACAAAGCTATAAAGTTTCCTTGACTGAAATACATTATATGTATACTTTCCCATTTCTGACATTTAAAAAGCAGATTTTAAATACTCAGCATAGATCCCAGCAGAGGTGGCTGAATTTAATTGCTTAAATAAGTCCTAGAAACTTAAAAAACATTTTAGTAGAATTCAGTGCTATTGTCACTGCAGCAAGTGGGTTTTAGAACATAAGTGTGAAAAAAATCAGGTGTTACTATAATACAAGGATAAAGCTTTAGAAGCTATTTTACTACATAGGTAAAGAAAAGATTAACTTGTAACAAAGAACACAACTGCATGTTGGATTAGATTGTCTTATATTCCAGAATAAAATGTATTGTATACTTTTCCTCACTTTGTTGTGCACTGTAATGAAATGTGAAAAAAAAATCTTTAGCTGTATGTGAATGAAAATATGCCTGTATTTAGTAAAATGGTTGATTATGTGATTGTGAGATTCCAAGTGTGTGTTGTAGCTATTTGCAGCATCTTTCACTTCAGTGTAGCAACCATTATCAAGAATATCAATAAGATATGACATATAGTTTGCACAACGGGATTCATCAGTAACTCAAAGCCAGAAAGAAAACATGGTTTTTCAAAGTTATATGACCATCATATCAAAAGACACAGAAACCTCACTACTTCTTGGTCAGTGCATATCATTATGAGAAAAGTTGGTTCTGTCAAGGCTAAATCTTCATCATTGCAATTTTTAATCAAAGGCCTTAATTCTCTTCCCAGGTAGTTGACTATACCTATTGACTTCCTGGAAAGTCTTTTTCTCCAGGCTAAATTGCCTCAGCCCTAATATGGTGTACTTTTCATGTCAGTATCATTTAGAGTAGGAGGGCTCAAATTGAAACACAGTCATTTAGTACAGTTCCCAAGATGGACAATACACATACAATGGAGGATATAAAAGGGAAAGCCACATGATTCTGAGTCTGGGCATAGGTTTATTCACTTTTATAACCATGAACAAATGAAGGGAAGGAAGAAGAAAAGAAAATGTAATGTCACAGCATTTGATATACTGTATCAATTCTTAAGATGCCCCCCAGGCCTTGATCATCTTTTCTTCATTTATATTAATTTCTTTGGTGACCTCATGGCTTTAAATAACATCTATAAGCCAATAGGTCCTGAATTTATAAATCCAGCTTGTCTCTTCCATGAACTGCTGGCCCTTATAACTAATGGCCTACTTGACAGCTCCATTTGAATGTTTATTAGGTGTTACAAATTTAACATGCCAAAAATCAGGCTCCTAGTCTTCCTCTCCACTCTGATTATTCCATGGCCCTTCTTTTTTTCAGTAAATGATAACTTTGTCTTTCTGTATATTTCTGTCAAAAACCTTATAGTCATTTATCCTTTATTCCTTCCTTTCTTCTAATAAAATCAATCTACATCTGATCTGGAAATTACACTTGCTTTTGCCTTAAAAGTATAACCAGAATCTGACACTTTTTCAACATGTTCACTGTTAACACACTGGTGTTGGCCACTATCACTTGTTACTTGACTTATTGTGATAACTGTTCTCCCTGCAGCTTCTCTTCTCTCACCTCACTGTTCCCCTTCTTAATCTGTACCACACACAGCAGTCAAAGGGAGCCTGGCAAAACATTAGTTATAATTACTCATAATTGTCCAATGATTATCCATTTCACTGTTTAAAATTCAATGTTTGGGGCTGGGGATTTAGTTTAGCGGCATAAGCGCCTGCCTTGCAATTGCACAATCCTGAGTTCAATCCCCGGTACCAAAAATAAAATAAAATAAAATAAAATAAAATAAAATAAAATAAAATAACATAACATAACATAACATAACATAACATAAAACATCAAAAGTTCTTCCAATGACCTGTAGGAGAGCCCCTTGAAATGAATTCCATTTCTACCCTATCGCTACTGTTACCTTGTTTCTTACTGCTGAACTCTTCTTCTTTCTCCAGTTAGTTTCTTGTTCTTCAAATACACCAAGCACATTCTCACCTCAGGGCCTTTGTACTTGTTCTTCCATCTATATTTCTTTTACCCAAGATACTTTCATAGATTGTTCCACTTGCATCCATCAAGTCCAACTTCCAGATTTAGGGAATATATGGCTCTTGAAGTCATTGCTGACAGCCTGGAGTCTTACTTTAATATCCCCTGGGGAACAACAAAGTTGAGGGTGCAAAGGAAAAGAACTGAGAAGAAGATAATAGGAACCCTGGACAGTATAGTTTCATAGGAAGAAGCGGACAAAAGTATTACAATTCAGCCATTGGTTCAGGATGATAAGAACTGAAATGTACCCATAGAACTTTAGGGGGCAGGAAGTCATTTGCCAACATATGGTTGGCAATATAATTTCTGCCTTTCACCAAGCCTCTCAGGAAACTGGTGTTCTCAACTCTGTCAGAGAACCAATTCCTTTTTATGGCTATTCATCCTCTCCACTACCACCATACCCATTCCCATAACTTCAATTATTGTCTGTACCTTGCTAACTCTCAAGTAAAGGACTTCAGCGCACTCTTCTTTGTTTTATACTGTTACAGCTGTGTTGCCTATTACATGCAACCACAAATTCCTCAAACTTAATATATCCAATACTAAAACCAATATCCATAAAATTTTCTCTATCCACTCTAGTCTGTCATCGCTTTTCCTCTCTTCCACCATGTATAGCCTTGCCCAACACAGAAACTTAAGAATTACCCTTAATTCCTCACTTCTTTTTACCTCTCATATCTAATTTATCAAGAACTGTTTACCCCCATTTCCATTGCTATCATCTTTGTCCAAGCCACTAGCAACTCTTACCTGGGCTACTCTGATATCTTGCTAATTCATCTCCTTATTTCTGCTCTTTTTCATGCACTCAGGATATATTCCCAACATAACAGAGTGATCTTTTCACAACATGCCATATCAAGTCATTGCCCTCCTTAAAATCCACTGATGGTTTCTCATCACATTTGGAACAGAAGCCAGATCAATCTTGTATTTCTTAACATGGCTACAAGGCCCTGCATGATATGGCCTCTCGTATGAGTTTATCTTGTTCACCAGTATTTATCCAAGCTATAGCATGGATATGTGCTTGAATAACCAATAACTATATGATTTTCTTGTCCTACTTAAATCCGCTGACCTGGACTCTTCACTTCAGTGAAATCTACATGTCTCTGTCCTGAAGCACTACTAAATTTTATGCAGCCTCTGAAATTCTCTAATTAAAAGCTCTAGTTGTCTATCATCTCCCAAGAACCATGATTTAAATTTCTTTACAACCTTCAGGCAATCAGCTATTGCCCACTGCCAGTTTATCAATGTACCCTTCACTTTGTCACCCTCCTTCCTTCTCTTGGCTCTAGTCATCAGTAGCATTTACCCATCAGTTCCTAAAGAAGATGATTATTTCAGGTTTGGTCTATTTCTTTCTAGATTTTTAAATTTCACTTTCAAAAAATTATTTTACAAATAGGGTATGTATTTTGGAGTAAGACAGACACAGGTTCAAATTCTGACTCTACCAGTAACTATATGTGTGATTTAATATCACTGAGTCCCAGTTTATCTGCATATACAACTGGGTAGTAACAGTATTTAACTTGTAAGGTTGTTGAGGGTTAATTTATATATTTTATATAAAGGTATTTGTTAAACATCACATGATACTCAGAAAATGTTAGGTATTACGGTATGTTTGCACCTAAATGAACATTTTTCATAAATGCAATCATGTAACTCATACTGTTACTACTTTTTTTCACATACAGTATATTTTCTGTAAATACATGAGGTTAGGGGCTGTTATGTCCATCTCTGCTAATTATTGTATAACTACAGTCAGTTAGTACCTGTACATATTTGTGGAATGTGATCAGATGGAGAGTTAATTAACATACTAAAGACAGCAGAGATTGAAGAAAACTGCGTCCTTGATGATATCATTTAGTCATGGGTTTAACTACACTGGAGCCACCTTCCTTATATGAAGACTGTTTGTAACATGAGATAATAAATCTCCCTTCAATTTATGCCACTTTTCCAAGTTTTCTGATACAATAACATCACTGATGAACATATAATAATTTATTTAATCAGTCCTCATTAGATTGTAATTCTTTGCTGTTATAAATTGCTTTATCAATTCTACAATGCATATATATTTGTGTATTTTACCAATTATGTCCTCAAATCAAAATCCTAGAAGTAGAAATTATGAATCAAAAAATATAGTTCAGATTACTCTTCAGAAACAATTTACTAAATATATATGGACAGTGTGTAATATTGAAGTATTTACACTTGGCATTACTGTCAAATTTTTAAATATTTGAAAAAAATGGAGAAGTAAATAATGTATCAGTATTTTATTTATTTATTTATTTATTTATTTTCTTATTTATTTATTTTGCATTTTGGGTACTAGGAATAGAACTTAGGACCTTGTGCTTGCCAGGCAGGCGCTTATGTCACTGAGCTATATCCCTGGTCCTCAATATTTTTAAATGTACCTACCTTTGTTTTCTGTTGCTTGCAGCCAAAAGTAGTCCTTAAAGGGTGCTTGACTTTTTTCTTATATTAGTAAGGTTTCCTTAGATATAAAGAACTTAGTTCTTCATACATCACATATGTTACATTTTTTTCAGATTTTTCAGACATTTTAAACTTTCAGCTGTTTGGTGATATAGAAGTATCTAATATCCAGTGAGCAAATCTATTGTCTTTAAGAAATTAGAAACACTCTTTAAATGGTTGGAGGATATAGTATGAGAAATAATTTTCATTTATAAGATTTTCTACCTTTTGATTTTTGTACATGTATCGTATGCTACTTTTCTTGTATGGTATGTTGTCTTTTGTAACAATAATGTTAGGTGTAAATAGGTCTTCTCTGCCCAAAACTTAGAAAACCATTTTTCTATAATTTCTTATAATGAATTTGGGATACCCTAAGAATTATGTATAGGATGTGGAAATGAGGACAACTATTTTTCCAAGTGAATAGCCATTTATCTATGCACCATCTGTAAAATACTTCTTTCTTTAATGATTAGGAATTCTACCCTTTTGAAATATTAAATTTTCATATATGTCCAAGTTGTTTAAATTCACTAGTCTTTCTACTCCTGCCCTAATACTACATTCTTTTAGTTACAGTCACTCAATAGTATGATTTTATCTTTTCTCTCTTTAAATTGCCTTTGCTATTCTCATGCAGTATATTAAAACTTGAGAATAAATGTGTCAAGTTTCTTCTGAGGTAGTGTTGGATTTTGATGGAAATCGCATTAGTTTGTTGACATTGATATGTGACACAGGCATCTTTACAAGAATTATGTCATTCCATTATTTAATCCTTTATGTCCATCAGTAACTTTTTAAATTTTTCTCAGTTTAGCCATTTCTTATTTATTCCTATAACTTCTACTAGTATTTGAATTTTTTCTTTTTTATACCAGGGATTGAACTTAAACCTTATGCTTGCCAGGCAGGCACTTATGCCACTGAGCTAAATCCCTGGCCTTTTACTAAATGCATGTCCTAATTTTTCATTGTTAGTATGTACAAAAATCTTTTGATTTGTTTATATTTATATCTTATAACCAGACATCTTACTAAATTTTCTTTATTATTTTAAATGGTTTTTCAACTAATCTCTTTTGTTTTCCAGGTAGACATTATAATCTAAAAATAATATTTTTTAATATTTATACTTCAATTTTCCTTGTTGATTTACACTGATTACAACTTAAATTGTGAATAATAGCAGTGATGGTGGGTACTTTTGTCTTTTTCTTGCTTTCCAGCATTTCAATCGTGTGATTTTTACTAGGCCATACAATTCTTCATTACATCACTACTTTACCAAGTGCTTTTAGAAAGAATGTATTTGGTTTTTTTCAGTATCTTTCTTGTATCCTTTAAGAAAATGACGTTTTCTTTCTTTTAATCTATTGATGTAATTAATTATATTAGGAAATGGTTATGTTTAACCATATTTTACCACATTCTTAGAATAAATGTCTTTGCTCATTTTTAAAATACTGCTTGGCCTTATTTACTAATACTTTACTTATAATCTTTGCATTTATATTCATGTTTGAAATTGATTCATAACAGTATTTCCAGAAATGTATTCTATGGGGATTAAGAGGAATCTAGGGTTGAGAAATATCTACAAATAAATTTGGAAAATTGTAGATTAAGCAAGACAAAATAATGTTCTGTAGAACTACACTAATATATATGGGAGTTTTCCATTGGGAGCCAATTTTATACAGTATCTTCTCATTTCCATTCTTTTTTTTTTTTTTTTTTTGGTACCAGGGATTGAACTCATGACCTTGCGCTTACCAGGCAAGTGCTTAAGCCACTGAGCTAAATCCCTGGCATATACAGTATCTTCTCAATTTATATATAAAAATAATCCATATATCCTGTTCAGTGATAAATACATTGAAAATTTTTGATGGTTTGATATTATGGTTATGCTGGCCACATAAGATCATGAATAACATGGAAATGATCTATTTCTTGAAGGTTTGATAGAATTCACTCAGAGCTTTGGGATTCAGGACTCCTTTCTTTCCTTTTTTTTCCTTTCTTTCATAAAAAGGGGTATAAATCTTTGACAGTCCTTTGAAATCATTTCATGTTTGTGAGTTAATTTGGTTCTCCACCATACAATATTGACTATTTTGTTGTTCACATTATGTTCACTGCTCTTCTTTGAAGGATTATATTTCACTCCCATGGCTTGGCCAAGTGACTGAAAATGTTCCAGTTAGAGGCTTTTCTATCAACTTGTATAGAGCCTGAATTCAGAAGTCAAGTCAACGTGGAGCATAGCCAACCTTTGACCTGCAGTAGACATGTGGCCACCAGGACTGGTGGTGACTACTAAAGCATCATGTAGCCTATATAAATTGACACATAAATTCACATGAGTAAATTTTGGTAACATATTTTCCTTGAAAATTACCTATTATATATTTTCAAATGTATTGGCATATAGTTGCAGTTAGTATAATTTTAGCGTCTCTATCAGTGGCTAGAAGCCTTTCACTCATTTTTCATGTTGTGAATTTTTCTATTCAGAATTGTTACAGGCTTATCTATACTTATCAGTATTTTCAAAATACAAGCTCTTAGTTTTTTAGATAAAAAAGCACAAAAATGATGATACAGAATTTCAAAACAAAATAACAGATTAACAATGGTTAATATATTGCATATTGTTATCTTCAAAGTAGTTGCTCAGATTACAAGATATAGGCTTAAAAAATGATCAATGAAAACACAAACTGTTCTTGATGAGCTAACCAAGATTAGTATAATTACCTATCTTGTACATATATATAATATATACATATATGTGTGCATGTATATGTGTGTATATATATATATATATATATATATATAGTCTTTTCCCTTCTTTCTTTTCTCCTTTCCCCCATCCCAGTTGTTCTTTCCTTCTGAGCAGTTTCTTCCCCTTTCAGTTTCACAATATCTGTTGTGTATTTTGGATCTTAATTTACTCTTTCAGTATTTACACTAGAGACATATGACATTTACACATGTAAGTCTGATTTATTTCACTTGTATGGTCTCATGTTCCATCCATTTACCTACAAAAGCCTCATGTTTATCCTTCTTTATAGCTCAGCAGCAGTCCATTGTATAAAAATACCACATCTTTTTTAGCCATTCCTCAGTTGATGAGCATTTGGGTTGTTACAAATTGTGCTGCTATAAACATGGGTGCACATATAGTTTTCAATTGTTCTGCAAAAATACCCAGAATGAGAATAGCTGGATCATGAGACTTCCAAACCTAGTTTTTGTGGAATCTCCATACTGATTTCCAGTGGTTATACCAGTCTACACTTCCACCAACAGTGAAAGGTTCTTTTTCCCCCACAGCCCAGCTAGCATTTGTTATTGATTGATTCCTTGATGGCAGCCATTCCTTCTGGGGAGATGGAATCTCAGTTTTAACTTGCATTTCTTGAATGACCAGTGATGTTGAACATTTTTTTTCATACATTTATTTGCCATTTGTATTTTCTCATCTGAGAAATTTGTATTCGTCTCAGATTCCCATTTTTAGATTGGATCTTTGAATTTTGGGGGCCTGATTTTCTTCAATTATATGTTCTACATAGAAGTCTTTTATCTGAGGGACAGTTGGCTAAAATTTTTTCCCAATTCGTAGGTTTTCTTTTCACTCTGTTGGTGATTTCTTTTGAGGTGCAAAAACTTTTAATGGCATCCCAGTTATTGATTCTTTGAAGTACTTCCTGTGCAATTTAGGTTTTGTTCATGAATTTTCTGCCTAGCCCTGTCTTCAAGACTTTTACCTACCTTGCACAAGCTCCTAGTTTTATCAATTTTCTGCATTCTAATTTATTGTGCTAGCTACATTAAGTATGTATTTTGTCCTTTTTGTGTGAATATTTCCCGGGTTCTTCATATGCCAAGTACATTTTTATTCCTTAAATATTTATATGTAATATAGTCACATTGTGAAATCATGGCTCTTGTTTAAATACACTGGAGAATCTTGATAGTTTGGTTTCAGTAGGCAATCAGCCTGGCAAATTCAGGTCACACATTGGAACCTGTCCTCTGTGAGCTATGGCTGCAATGCTAGTTCATGTTGGAAAGCTTTTTTGTGTTCATGCACCAGTGACTGGTTTTGGAACTGGGTACTATTCTACCCTTTTGTTCAGTTGAGTCTAGCAACATACCCAAGCATGTGGAGTCAAAAGGGAACTAAACATGGGAGTTCATAATCAATGCTATAAGGTGGCTTTCCATAGTTCCTCCTGCTCCATGCACTTTCCATTTCCCTAAGCTTTCTCTTTTGGGTACCCCAGGAAGAAATCTGGGACTTTAACCTGCTGTGCTGCACAACATCAAGGTCATGCGGTTGGAAGAGTTGAAGGAAAAAAATGGCAAACTCAAAGCAGGCTCAGTAGTACCTCAAATTCTGCTCTCTCCTGCTGGCGTACTAGCACTTTCTTTTCAACATCCCTCAAACAGCTATCCTCAAATATCTGTCGTAAATATTCTGCTTACGTTTTATAGCTATACTCAGTGTAGGAGATAGGGTAAAATTTTCATCAATTTATTTTTGACAGAGGTGTCAATATAATTTAATGAGTAAAGGAGGATATTTTTAACAAATGGTGCTGAAAGGATTGGGTATGCCTATGCAAATAAATGAACCTCAACTTTTTTTTTGTCTTTTTGAGACAGGGTCTCACTGCAGTTCAGGCTGGCCTTGAGCTCACTTTATAACCAGGATGGTTTTGAACTTGCAACAATCCTCCTGCCTCAGCCTCCCCAAGTGCTGGGATTATAGGCATGTGTTACCACATACAGCTGAACCTCAAATTTTTAAAAATACTCATTATTACATGTTTGTGATATATGAAATAAATATAGTCATCATGAGATATTGGCACAAATACATGTGGAATCTTGATTGTTTTACTCCTCTTCCCCATCCTCAACTTTAACCTCATACCATACGTAAAATTATAGTAAAAATAAAACACAAGACTTAAATGTAATAGCTAAAACTAAAACTTCTATCACCTAAAATTTAAAATCTTTCCAAAATCAATTCTCAAAAGTCAGTAATAAGAAGACAGCCTAATCACTGCATGTGACATGTATTAACTGGAAAACTTGTTATTCACTAAAAGTTTAATTCTGTTTCACAATTTGGGGTTTTATAATTACACTGCCACAAAACAAATGTGGGGGAATCAACCTAACTATGGAGGTGAAAGATCCCTACAATGAAAACTTTAGAACTCTGAAGAAAGAAACTGAAGAAGACACAGGAAGATGGAAAGACCTCCCTGTTCAGGGATCAGAATTAATATTGTCAAAATAAGCACACTGTTAAAAAACACATATAGATTCAATTCAATTCCCATCAAAATTCCAATGACATTCTTCACAGACCTATAAAAAACAATCCTAAAATTCATATGGAAATACGAAAGACCTAGGATAGTCAAAGCAATCCTCAGCAAAAAAAGCAAAGCTGGAGGCATCACAATACCAAATTTCAAATTTTACTACAAAGCCATAGTAACAAAAATAGCATGCTACTGGCATAAACCGGGACACATACACCAATGGAATAGAATAGAGGACATAGAAACAAACCTATACAACTACAGTCATCTGATTCTGGAGCAAAAAAATACACATCTTTAATAAGCAGTACTAGGAAAACTGGATATCTACTTAAGACTGAAACTAGACACCTATCCCTTGCTTTGTGTAAAATGAATTTAATAGTATAAGAGACTTATAAGACTTAATATTTTGAAACCAATAGAAGAAAACATAGGGAAAACACTTGAATTCATAGGTACAGGCAAAGACTTCCTGAATACAGGTCTGTAATATCTCAAGAAATAGCAAGAATTGACAAATGAGAATACATCAAAAAGGAAAAAAAATGAGTGAAGAGATAGCCCATCGAATGGAAAATAATCTTTGACCACTATTCATCCAACAGAGGATAATACCTTGAATATATAAGAAACTCAAAAAAGCTATCAATATTAATCCAATCAATAAATGGATAATAAACTGGAGACACTTCTCAAAAGAAAAATGACCAATAAGAAAAAATATTCAACATCTTCAGCTATCAGGGAAATGCAGATTGAAACTACATTTAGACTGAACCTCATCCCAGCCAAAATGGCTACCTGAATGAATTAATGGAGTGAATGCATGCATGAATGCTGGTGAGGAGGTGGGAGAAAAAAGTACCTTTATATACCATTCATGGAATGTAAATTCGTACAGTCACTATGGAAATCAGTATAAAGGTTCTTCAAAAAAACTAAAACTACCATATGATCCAGCTACACCCAAAGGAATTAAAGTCAGCGTAGTATACACTATACTATGCTGTATTAATTTTCCAATTAATACATGTCACATGCAGTGATTAGGCTATCTTCTTATTACTGACTTTTGAGAACTGATTTTGGAAAGATTTTAAATTTTAGGTGAAGTTATATTTATCAGTTTTCTATAGTGGATACACTATAGTATACAGACATCTGCATACCCATGTTTATTATGACACTATTTAGAAAGAAAAGTGCATGCCTGCAATACCAGCACTCCCGAAGATTAAGGTAGGTGGACATGAGGTTGAGCTCAGCCTGGGCAATTTCTTGAGATCCTCTATGAAAATAAAAAAAATGAAGAAAGGAAAGCCCATGTTCTGGTGGTTTTACTGCTGAGTTCTACCAAACACTTACAGAAATAACATCAATTCTTCCCAAACTCTTTAAAAAACTGAAGACAAGAAAATGACTACAAACTCATTTTACTAGGCCAGAATAACCTTTGTAACAAAGCCAGATAAGGGTACTAAAAAAGAGGAAAATTACAGGTAAATATCCCCAGTGAACATAGATCTAAATATAATCAATGAAATGTTAGTGGACCAGATTCAACAGCACACTAAAAGGATAAAAGATAAATGTTGGTGTGCATCACAATAGATGCAGAAAAGGAGTATGACAAAATTTAACATCCTCTCAAAAAATTCTCAACAAATGAAGAAGGGATGTTGTTCAACACTCCTTACATATTTTGGTTACTAACATATTATCAGGTAGTTTGTACATATATTGTCATTCTGTATGTTGTCTCTGCTTTGTTGATTTCCTTCCTATGTAGCTTTTTAGTTTGATGCAATTCTGGTGGGTTTTTGTTTGCTTTTGCTGCTGTCTTTGGAGTCATAATCAAAATATTATTATCCAAATGCCACTGAGCATTCTCCATTTTCTCTTATTATTTCTTACACTTTCAGCTTATAATCCATTCTGTTGGTTTTTGCATATGATGAGATGAGGGTCTGATTTGATTCCTGTATTTGTGTTATACCCAGTTTTCCTAGCACCATTTATGGAAGAGTTTGCAGTCCTCACTTTGTATTCTTGGTATGTTTGCAAAAACTAAATTGCTATAAATATATGGATTTATTTCTTTGCTGTCTATTCTGTTCACTGGTCTATGTCTGTTTTTGTTAGTACCATGCTATTTTGATTAGTATAATTTCATAATGTTTTGAAGTCAGATAGTGTAATGTTATTTTTGTGAAAACATATTAGAATTTTAATACAGATCATATTGAATCTATACATCATGTGGGGTAGTATATTTTAATAGTAATTTTTCCAATTCATTACCAGTTCCTTTTTACCCATTTTCTCCAATTTCTTTCATAGTTTTAATTATATAGATCTTTCACTTCTACTTGTTTTTGTAGCTATTGTAAATGGGGTTGTTTTCATTTCTTTTTAGATAATTCATTGTTAGCATATAGAAATCGTACTATATTTGTATACTGATTTGGTAAACTGAAATTTAAAAAATTTATCAGTTCTAAGTTATAGTGGAATTTTTAGAATTTTTATATATAAGGTCCTGTCACCTGTAAAATTAGATAATTTTGTTCTTTTTTAATTTGGATGCTTTTTACTTCTTAGTTGCTATGTTCACTATGTTGGATGGAAGCATCAAGATTTGGGCATCCTTGTCCTATTCTTGATGTTAGAGGAAAAACTGAGAAAAGGTTTATTTAGCTCACAATTTTGGGTGCTTAAAGTTCAAATGATGTAACACACAAGCTTGGCAAAGGCAACCCCTTACCTGCATCACCTCCTGGAACAGACAGCCATGGCTAGAGAAAGTAATCACCTCTCAGATCAGAAACAGACAATGGGGTAGGGCCAGGCACAGTCATTTTCATAACACTCCTCAGCTGGATCTGGGCCACTTTACTAACAAATTATTGTCTGGCCAAATCTACATGAGACTAAAGTAGCTGAGGACACGAGAATCAAAGTAAAGACGAGGAATTGTTATATCCACTGATCTCAACCCCATAATTCTTAAATTGTTTTTACCTTTACTCCACAGCTTTTATTTGGAGGAAATAAACTTATTTAGTATATGATGAGTTTATTCAGGAAACTAAAAAAAATCTAGAAGTTTCCTATTTGGTCTTTGTCTATCTTTATATAGTGCCTCCATGTCTCGGTCCATTTTCTTTTGCTACAAAATATTTGAAGCTGAGTTTTTATAAAAAGGTTTACTTAGCTCATAGTTCTGGAGGCTCAGGGGCATGGTGCCAGCATCTACTCAGATTTGATGAGCTTACCCTCAGCTGTATCAAATGATATATGGCATAACAGCAGGCCTATGTGCAAGGAGAGATCACATAGTAAGACAAGAAGCCAGAGAGGCAAGGGTCAGGATTACACCTTTTATACCAAACTCTCACAAAAATGGACCATGGTGCCATAGAAAGCACATTAATCCTGCCTGTGGGCCATGCCCCTAATGACCTTATTACCTTGCACTAGGCTCAACCTCTTAAAAGGATCCACCTCCTTTCAACAATGCCGCACTAAGAAGCAAGTTTCCAACACATGAACCACTAGGGGCCATACTCCAACCATAGTACTTCCAAAAGGAAAAAGAATGTCATAAAATCAACTAAAACATAAAATTATTCAAAAACTACAGTTGAGAAGCATGATCTTAGGAAGCTGAGGATGTAGTTCAAGGTCAGATCACTTACCTGGCATACACAGGGCCCTGGGTTCTACCCCTAGTACACCAAAAAAGAGAGACACTTACTATCGTCTGTAAACAAACTGCTCAAAAACACCATGCACACCAGGTCCATCTTTTTGTTTACTGTGGCCATAACCACAACCAAACCTGGCAGAAGTCAGAGGGCCACAAACAAATATATGCAAAAGTATGTTCTTTAACTGAATTTCAGATCATAATCCACATATTTTTATGTGCAATGAAACCCTGGGCAACCTAACATTCCAAGCAAGAAAAGGATTTCTTTGCACATAATACAGGAACCAATTTTTCCAGCTTTGGATATTTTCAATCTTAAACTGGAACCTTCTCACAACTGGTCGGTCGTATAAGCAGGCCTGAGTAAACAGTGTCAATGTACAAAAATTATGGTTAATTAGTAGGGTTATCTGTTCTATGACACTAACTACAATTGTAAGATTTCAAAATAAAAAAGGTTAAATACCTAAACTATTAATATCTTTTTCTGCAGAAGTAGTTATTGGCTAAGATGCCTTTGAAAAGGAACTGAAAAAGGAAGCAGGCCAATGTTAAAAACTGGGCTGCAAGCCAGGCGTGGTGGCACATGTCTGTAAACTTAGCACTCAGGAGGCTGAGCTGGGAAAACCACTAAATGTTCAAGACTAGCCTGGGCTACAAGTGAGCTCAAGGCCAGCCTGAACTGCATAGTGAGACCCTGTATCAAAAAGACAAAAAACAAAAATAGGCCGTGATTATGCAAGATCCAAGAGGTTCGGTGGCATGTTCCAATCCCCCTTTCTCCCTGAGGTATGGAACTGACCTTGGCTTAGCTTTCGAGCTCAGTTTCCCTGGAAATCTGAAGGTGGACAATCACCTATGTGACTAGGCAAGAATGCTTCTGGTAAAATGCTCTAGGTAGTAACCTGCTTCCAAGCTGAAAGGGCTGTGAGTTACCATAAATACATGATAGGAGTCACATGGCTCCCTGACTAACAGTACACTACTTCTTCCTAGGCTCTGTCCTTGGTCAAGACCCAGGGATGCTATATGCAGAGACCAGTCCTTTCTGGGCTCTAAAGCAATGACTCTTGCACTCTGTGTGCAACAAAAATTATGGTTAATTAGTAGGGTTATCTGTTCTATGACACTAACTACAATTGTAAGATTTCAAAATAAAAAAGGTTAAATACCTAAACTATTAATATCTTTTTCTGCAGAAAAAGATCTGTGTGGGCTGCTGTGGTAATCCTCAGGAATAAACTTTAATGTCTTTAAGTCACTCCCTAGCATGCCATCTAGCTTGTCCCCTAACCTTTACAGTTAACTAGTGTCAGACATGGCCTTTCCAGGTTTTTGGAGCTTAACTGTATAATGGAAACCAGCACCAGCCATGAGGGGTATTGCATGTGCACTCACTCAGTCATATTTTCAGAAGCAACCTCACCCTACATTTAACATGCTATGGCTTAGGTCTGGGGTCTCGCCCAAAAGCCTCATGTGTCTGGAAGGTGACTGGATCATGGGGCACTACAGTGAATGTACTAAATGTGCTTTTAGAATGCAGGGCCTGGTTCAAGGTAGGTCACTGGGGACATGACCTGGAAAGGTCCCTTTTCTGCTCCTCCCTTTTCTGCTTCCTGGCCTCCATGACATGTATGGCTTTTGTCTATAGGAGGATTTTCCACCACACTGGTTCTGCCTTGGAGCCAGCCAACCATGGACTATAACCATAAGCCAAAATAAACCTCTCCTCCTTTAGGTTGTAGATGTCGGATACTGTGCCCCAGAGACAAAGAGAAGTGACTAAGACAACACCAAACAGGCATCAACAGAGTTATCAAATGGGTATGAGATTAGAACCAAAGAAGACACATCTTTGAAAATTGGGTTAAGGCCTTTAAAGGTATCGCAGAGGTTTAGAGCTGAGAACAGCAAATGTACAAAGAAAGAGATTAGGAACTGACCTTCAACATTTTCATCACTTAGCTATTAGCAATCTCTAAATAAAAGAGCAAGTCATCATGGCAGAGAGAAAAAAATTCACTCAAAATCTAGATTTGGGTTCTGTTCCCATGTAGCCAGTTTGTGGCCTTGAACAAGGTACTTTCCCTTACAGACATCTGTATCCCTATATTGAAGAGAGATATGGGCAGCAGGGAAAGATGAGAAACAATATTCAAGTAAGAGAAGAAACATGAATTTAGAAAAATGTTTCATAAACAGTAGCCGGAGGAAAGAAACATTATTTTCCTTGTATCTTCTTTAAACTGTCATATCTGCAAAAGATGATCCTGAACATTACAACAAATGTAATTTTGTAAGCTTTTCCCTGTTGATCTTAGTTAAAAGAGCTTCACTCATTTCTCAACATACCTGAATACTCACCAGTCTCTGTGTCAAACAAACAAGCTCTATTTGACAAAACTATTCTTAACTCCAGATAATAAAATGCTAAAATCTCTGACTCCATAATTTCAATTTTTTGGTAATCTAGTTTCAGGAAAAATTCTAAATACAAGAAAAAAGCCTTCTGTAAAAACATAAACTGCTGAAGTATTTACTTAGATTAAAACTTTAGGTACAACTCAAATGTCTCATCTGACAATGAGTATATTATGGCTCATTCATGATGACAGTACTATGAAACTAGTAAAATGATGTTAATAACATTACAAAATAAGCCCAAAAAACTCCACACAGAAAAAGAAATGGAAGACATGTATTGAGAGGGACTGCAAGTGGAAATCAAACAGCTTTTCTTCCTATTTTCTAAATTTTCTCAAATGATATCTCTTTTACAATGGAAAATAAGCCACTACATGTAGAATCAATCTGGTAGAAACAAGATTAAAATATCTTTCTTTTAGCTAATTAACCATTCTTCACACACACTGAGCTTATAAAATTGTTGAATAAACCTAATTTTCATCCTGTAACTCTTCTATCTACAGAGTTTTATTTCTTCATATTCCTCATGCTACCTAAAAATTCTTATTTAGATCTTCATGGACTTTTAAGATAAAACAAATCCGTTCAGAGAAAATCATTCCTGATCTAACAGGGACATTTTGTACCAACATACTTACCATAATAAAGTTTGGGGAGAAATGGCTTTTATAACAACTCAATATATGTATAAATCTCAAATTCTAAAATATGTGAGTTTAAAATTTTGAAAGAAAAACTGAAGCAAAGAACTTTAGTATCTTTCAGGTTAACCTCTTAATTGCTTGCTTACCTGGATTTCTTCCAAGGTGATTTTATGTTGTTTCTATGTATATAAGTTCTTAGAATATGCTAGTTATGCACAGGTAAATAAATTTTACAAATATGTGAAAAGACCCTTGTTAACCTTATAAAGGATGGCTGTGGTCTGAATGTTTATGTCATTCCCAAATTTAGATGTTGAAATCCTAAGTTCCAGGGTGATGGTAGTAGGACATAGGACCATTGGCAAGTGAGCAGAGCCCTAATGAACAGCATTAGCACCTGTAAGGAAGAGGCTTAGTCCCTTCCACCATGTGAGGACACAGCAAGAAAGTACTATGAACCACTACACACTGAATCTATCAGCACCTTGATCCTGGGCTTCCCAGCTTCCAGAACTATGAGAAACAAATGCCTTTTGTTTATAAGCTACCTAGTTTATGGCATTCTATTGTAGCATTCCAAACAGATTAAAACAAAAGAATAGCTATGAAAAAAAGTGTTACATGCCACAGTTTCAACATCACTATTTTAATAACATGAAATACAAGTACAAAACATTGTACAAGTATACTTTCTACTACACAGAGATGGAATAATACATTTGTGTTTTTACTCAAATCTGTATTACCCAGTACTTGCCACTGTACCAATGGCTTTCCATGGGAATTTTTTTTCTTTTTACTATTCTTATGCAGGTTTATCATGAATAAAAAGATTCACAATTCTTTTCAACCATGGCAGATTTACATTTATCTTAATATTACTGTTACAGAACTGTTAAGAAATATAAAATTACCTTAACTAAGGGTTTCAAATGCATAGTACTATTTCACATTGGCTAAGATCTCCCTTATGCTGGCACTGGAAAGACACTGTGCACTTATTTGGTGTTAGAAGTGTTGTAGCAGTAGCCTTCTTACTATGTAGGAAGGCAAATTAGCATTTTCTGAAAAGTTCAGAATATCATAGTAGTTATTGTCAAGCAGTTAACTCACAAAACTCCAATGACAGAAGACAACAACAACAGTGGACTATAAAGTCCTACAAGTACTAAAAAATTAAGTTTACAAATACTGAAACTGCCTGTCTTTTCTACCTTGAAAATGGTTTAACCACGTAAGTCAATAAGAAGTGTGCTAATGCCCAGCATTTAGCTTCCATAGCATCTCAGTTTTCCACTGATTTTAGTTAAAGAGTTGCCTTTATAACAGATGGAAAACAAAAGAGGAAAGTATAATTAATTTTGTTTGGAAATGTGAAAAAATACTGTTAATTTCATAAAGTATTTGAAACTAATTTTGTTTTTATAAATAAATAAAATGGTGTTTATCTTTTTTTAAGTTTTAATCATTCTTGCTCTTAAAAAAACACTCAAAGTTACGTCAATCTTGAAGAGAAAATGCTGGGGAATTTAAAGTTACATGTTTGAAAAACTGAATCTCGTTTTTAATTGCCAACTAATATTATGCTTTGTTCTTGGTGGAATCATCTTTACTTCTTCTTTTGACATCCCAATTATAAACTCTGGCCATATCTGTAAGAACGGTCAAAGAAAATGTAAATACATTTCTAAAGATAATGTGCAACAAAATGTCATGGACAAAAAATACAGAAATCACATACATACAAATACTAGTAACAACTAGTACCGCCAGCCACCTTGCTATATTCATTGCTAAGAAAAAACTAGAATTAAATTCTACCAAAACTAAGTCAAAACCTCCAATCAATAATTATTTAGAATATCTAGTTATTAAATATGTGGTATTATATTTAACAAATAAGTACTATACACTCTCAACATTATTTTTTCTTTTTTTGGTACTGAGGATTGAATTTACAACCTCACACTTGCCTGACTGGGGCTGAACCGCAGGGCTATATCCCAGTCCAACTCAACGTTATTTTTGAGATAGTTCTTGCTATGTTATCTAGGCAGCCCTGTAACTTGTAGGCTTCAGTGTTCCTCTTGCTTCAGCTTCCCAAGTAGCTGGGACTACATGTGTATGTCACCATGCCTGGCTCAACAGTTTTAAAGGTAGTCCTTCATCCACAAAATTTCAAAAATCATTCAACTTGTATCCTGCCATGCAGTATTTCATAGTTAGTACAATTATCAATGACTTTATTCTTATTCTCCCTTGGTTTAAGAGGAAAATCATTCAGTTTGTTAAGCATCTATTGTGTTTTAGACTAGGTATACTACAAAGTCTTAAGTAAGACAGGTGAAGTCTTCCACGGAGCTCAGACTCCAAAAGATTGGTACATATATCAGATACTGGGTGCCCTAGCTTTCTATGATGTCTGTATACCACCCTACCTCCAGTACTAGCAGTAACGTATAGCATTTCTCTAAGCTTGTAGGAGTCACTTTAGATGATGTCCTTTCTTTTGGTTCCTAGAACTAAGTCATTATTTTTCTCTCGTATCCTTCCGTAAACACCAGCCCTCCCAAGTCCTTGTCACCTCAAAGATGAACAGTCTCTCCATTACCAGTTAGATGATAATCCTTACACTTAGCCTCAAACATGCCTGCATTCTCTTTCAGGTACTAAGTGCCTACTACAGTCCACATGCTGAAAGTGTTCCTATACTTAAAGATGTCACGATTGGGCAAGGAAAACAAAAACTGCAAAGTGCTAAGTAAGCAGAGAAGAATGACAAAACATCCTGAAGACGTTAGAAAATGTAAGGAATGTTCAGGTGCTTGAACTGAGGTATGAAGAATAAAGGAATACCCCCAGGTGAAGGAGGGTAAATCATTCCAGGTAGGAACACAGTGCAGAAATGCAAAAGGCATGGTATACTTTAGGGGCAAGGAGAAATACTGACTACAATTATCCGGAACCTACAGTGCAACGGGGACGAGCCAGGGCAGGAAAAGGTCATGGCACGAGGTGAGACTGGTCAGGAACACTTGAGTGGCTATATACATAACTTTCATGCAATAAGTAACTGTTGAAATATCAAAACCAGAAGACTAAACATAAGATACGTAATTTAGTAACCTCATGGTATAGGTAGTATGAAGGACATATAGAAAACTACTGAGTGCATGTTCTGGAGGGCTAGAACTAGAGTAACAGCAATATATAGAAATTTATGAGGAAAATTTGATAAGAACTTGGTGATAGGTTTACTCTGAGTAGTGAGGAAAGAGAAGTGTGAAGGATGACCCCCAGGGTTTTCTACTGAGTGACTGAGAGCAACCAGAGAATGAGAGTCAACAAAGAAATGTTAAAGAGCCTGGTTTCAACATGCCTGCCCACCTTCTTGATCATAATACCTCACTTCATTTTTTTCTCTCTGCTGATTCAAATTCTACATGGCCTCTGAAAACATGCTAAGTTTTATCTTCTCACAAAAGCGTCCCTGACCTAACTCCAGCTCACATTGGTCCTTCCAAACTTTAAACTACCTTGGGGTTGTATATGATATGAATTGACTTAACAGTTAACTATGAAGTTAACATTTAGCTCTTTCCATGCGCAACTTTAACAGAGAAACATTTTGCAACTCGATTTTCAATATACAGACTTCCATGCTTAATGGATTACCACGGTTGTAGAAACGTAGAAAAATTCTTAATAAATGTTTGTAGGATTAAACTATTTAACTGGCCATAAAGGTGTCTTCAGAAAATATCTGAAAGAAAAATATTCATTCACCAAGGTGAATTTCTACACGATCACATTTCAAATCTGCAACCTTATTAGTTTCAAAAATGTTATTAAATCTGCAGACTTACATTAGCCTAAGGACATTCTATTACAGCAATAAAAGAATTTTAAAATTTTCTGCCTTCTTTCTTCTCTTTCATTTTTTTTAAGAAAGGATACTGACTTCTGTTGTAGTAAATTGATCTCGAAGAAAGTCAAGGTCTTCCTCAAGAGAATCAAGGTTCTTCGTGGCAGTTGATAAATTCTTCTCCAACAAAGCCTGAGCTTCATCAATATCATACTCAAGCATTACATTGGCCTGAAGAAAGAAAGTCATGACAATTACTCAACATTTACACAGTGCTTTATAGGTTACAGCAGGTGCCTTCAAACTAATTGCCCTCAGAGCAAATCTACTATGCTGTCTCTTTCTTCCTGCTATAGGGGCAGACCTGAGAAGTTGGGAATGAAGATTATGTGCTCTATACACCAAACCAAACCAAAAATATGTGCTACTTTGGTCTTTTAGAGTAAGTCTCCTGACCCCCAGGTTAGAGAATGTACACACACACACACACACACACACACTATATCATTTAATCTTCATTAACAACCCTAGTGAGGTAAAAGTTTTCTTTATTCACAGTTAAGAGAATGGAGACTTAGCATCATCAGGTTGCCTACACTCCCATAGCTTGTAAATAAATGAAAGAATCAGACCAAAGAATGAGAGATTCAGGATAAAAACCAGTATGTTTAGACATAAAAATCGTATTTTCCTGATATAGTTAATGTAATCCCAATCAAAATACCAAGAGCCTTCTTCACAGAACTAGAAAAAAACAATCCTGAAATTTATATGGAACCAGAAGGAACCCAGAATAGCAAAGTAACCTTGAGCATCTAGAGGAAGGCAGGGCCTTGTCTCAAAATAAAAAATAAAATAGCTCTGCAGTAGGATGCTTGCCAAGCATGTGTGAGGGGGAGGTCCTATGTAATAACCATAAGTAAAATAATAAACAGGAAAAAATGTAACTAATTCTCCCTAATATACAGAGCTCCATAATCAGACTTTTAAACAAAAGACCAAGCATGCCATAGTTCAACACAAAAACAAGGCAAAAGGATATGGACAGAGCTCACAGGGGAAGCAGGGAAGAGGGGAAAGAAGGAAGAGGGAAAAGAAACCAATAAACAAAAATAATTCAGAATCATTATAAAAAGATATTGTGATAGCTACTGTTGATGTCCGGTTGTCTTAATGTAAAGTACTGTGTTGCCTATGTTGTCCTGTTCTGATCTGCTCTGTACTGCCCTCTTTTGTTTTATTCTCTTTAAAATAAAATTTTTAAAAAAAGATTAAATATCTCCCATCATATAACAAAAGCAACGCTAGCCAGGAGCAGTGGCACACACCTATAACATCACAGCACTCAGAGAGGCTGAGGCAGGAGGACTGCTGACAGTTCAAAGCCAGCTTGGGCTAGCTACATAGTCAGTTCAAGGCCAGCCTGAACTATAAATAAATGCAACTCTAACAAATGAAAAAATACTGTTCACTTTCAGAGTGACACAAGTTTAAAAGTTTAAAATACTTCACAGTGCTATGAATGTGAGTATACAGGTATTAAAATACTGGCAATAAAAACTAGGACTCCCTTTGAAGGGCAAATGGGCAGTACAAATAAAAGTTAACTCTTTGAGCTGGCAATTCCATGCACCCTACAATTATACACTTATGCAGAATTCAAATGGACTAACCTATACAACAAAATGTAGAAGCCAAATGGCATAGCTACACAAGGAAGTTATAAAGTCATGAAAAGTGAAAATGAGATCCTGTACTCATACTGATGCCTGAAGATCTGCACTATGAAATGAAAAGGGCAAAAGGCAGAGCACTGTGCAGAGTATGTTACCATTTGTGTAAATAAGAGGGAAGGGTATATTTTCATGTGTCTATGTATGGTAAAATTTTTCTTTAAGGATACCATGAAATGAAATGTTGATTGCTTAAGAGGGGGATACACTGGGCTTGTGAGGAAAAGTAGACGTTTCACAGTACATCCTTGCTATGGTTGGGATGTTTGTCTCCCAGAATTTGAGTATTGGAAACTTAATAACTACATTTGTATATTAATGGCATTTGGAGGCTGGGCCTTTGAGAGGTAATTAGATGAGGTCATGGGGATGGGGATCCACCACGATGGCACTGGTGGCTTTGTAAGAAGAGAAACCCAAGACAACAAGCTTGCTGTATCTAGTCACATGTGAGCTGCCATCACATTATGACACAACACATGGCCCCTGCCAGATGCCAGACCCATGTTCTTCAACTTCTTGGCCTTCGGATCCATAAGCCTGTTGGGAGCCCTTGAAGCTGGAAATTGACCTAGGGCATGACCCAGACGTGACCCTACCAGAAAACAAAGAGCTCCGGGGTCAGCCACCTGAAGAAGTTGCTACAGCCCAGGAAAACACCAAGCCCCTAGGCAATCCAAGTAGTGGGTTGCTAGGCAGAGGGGCTGAAACTGACATCATTTTTCCTAATACATAAATAAAGGTGCTACAGTGGTTGAGCAGTTCCTTTCCTCCCATCGGGAGGATAAGGGCTCCACCTGACTCCAGCTTTGTCTTTTCTTTATTTTTCTCATCCTCTCGCCAGTCCTTAACCCCAAGAACCTCAGGAGCCGTACTGGGTCCCGGCATAAGTCAAACAAACCTCTATTCTTTATAAATTTCCCAGTCTGCGATACTCAGTTGTGGCAACAGAAAAATGAGTAAGACAGTCCTCTTGGACCTTAATTACATGTGAATATATTATCTAGTCTAAAAGATGTATTAAAAATAAAAAATTCAAAGTACTGTTCCCACAAAGAAACAAAGCTAATTTGAAAATGGTTTATATAAACACATATGTACTTTTGTACAACCATTCAAAAAGTGAATGGAAAATTAGCAAAACGAAGTAAATTCCTACAATTTCTATAAAAAAATCCTTCAATAGCTTCCTATTCCATTTACCTTGAAACCCAACTACATACCACAACTAGTACTACTAGCTTTTGTCCTACCATCTAGCAGTCTTACCCGCTATTACAGTACTGAAGCTACACAGACCTGGACTTCTTTGCGTCCCTTCAAGCTAGATTCTGCTTTGAAAGCCTCTACATGTGCTATTACATTGCCTGGAAAACCCTATTAACCTTTGACATAAATAAGTCCTTGTTCATTTTGATAGTTATAAGGAACAGACAAAATGAACAAAACCCCAAACCACATCCAGACAGAAAGGGAAACTCAATCTGTAAAAAAAAGAAAACAACAATCAAACGAATGTTGTTGGGACTATTAGCTATCCATTTGAGAGAAAATCAAAGTTAACACTTTTCTTTCATGGTATTTATTACAATAAATTCTAGGTCATTTAGGGCTAAGTTAATAAAGCCAAACCAGATAGTTGTAAGAAGATGATGGCAGCAGTAGCAGTTTTTTTAATCTTATTAAGTCATTTTTTTAACATTAAAAACCAGGACAGGTACATTTGTACAGGACTAAACAGAGAAAAGCAATGAAACATCTAGCAGACATCCAGTGGAACTCTAAAATAATGAAGTATATAAAAGGTCAGTAAGCTTACTAAAGCTAACAGTAACTTCAAATCAGACAGAAAAACAAATCAAACGTGGATGGTTTAAAAAGTGGATGTGAATAGAGATTAGTAATTGCTGGAGCTTGAGAAGGGCAGGGAGTGGGAATAGAGGGGGAGTGAACAATGGTTATCAAAGGACAGTTAGTTCTAATGTTCTGAAGCACAGCAGGGTGACTACTGCTCACAAAAATCTATTACATATTTTATAAAAAGTAGAAGAGCTTAAGGTATCCAACACAAAGTAATGACAGGGAAATGGAAAAGTTAATTGCCCTGATTTGATCACTATGCATTGTATACATACATCACACTGTACCCAAGTAAGTACAATTAAAATAGTAATTTTTTAGAAGCTTGAAAAGGTCTGGCATGCTCCTGGGGCACACTGGTAGGTAATAAAGTCTGAAGGGGCTGAAGAAACCTAGATACTATGAACTCTCTCACACATAGGGCCCCCACACTGAGGGAAATCTTCATTATGGGGATAGAATCCAGAGATAGGGACAAAAGAACAACAGGACAGAGTACTTATTAAGTGTGTGTGTATAGTGGGGGTGTTGAACAGAGTCAGTATCCCAACTAATGTATGTTATTCCTACTTTACCTTACATCTAGTATCATCCATACCTTCTAAAAGTTCAAAAAAATTAATTTTACATAAAAGTGCTCATACAAATGAAGCGAAGTCAAATCCAATGGAAAGGTATCAGAATAAAAAGAGAATAAGGAACTGAATACCATCTTTAGAGATAAGATTAGCAAAAAGGATATGCCCTCAAAATAAATGAAAACTACATGTGTATCCAAAAAAATAAATATCATTAAGAAAATGATACAAGTTATTAAAGAACAAACAAAATCAGAATTAGGAGATCCCGAAGTAAGGTGAGCAAATTCAAGAAAGAATCAGAAATAAAAGAAAATGTTACTTCAGAAAATACTAAAATGGAAAAAATACAGAGGCAAATAACTACAACATATATCACCTTAAGATACAAAGAATATGACGAAATTTCTTGAAAATTAAAAAAAATGAATATCAACAAGTGCCGAATATAGGCAAAGACTGAATATAAATACATAGGACTCTCCAAAGAAAACCAAAGCTGGGGGCCAGAAAAATATTCAACAGTTCATTTTAACAAAATGTTATTGAAATGTCACACACAGGAAGGGATTTGCCTGCAAGCATATATGCATGCATGGGTGCACAGCATGTGTGTACCACACACGCACACATACACACACACACACACAAAATGGGGCACATTGTATGCCTAGGGAAATTAAATGAGTAGTTCTTTCAGAATCCAGGCCAAAAGAACAAGTCGTTTACAAAGAGAAAAAAAAATCAGATTATCATCAGACATTTTGACAATACTTTGAAGCAATGTATAAATGTATAAGGTACTCAAGAAAAAAACATATGAATGAATGGTTCTATATACAAAAAATTGATTTTCAAGTGTAAAGGACATAGAAAAGTTGTCAGTAACACCTGAGAACTTAAGGAATATTGTTCTCATAGATCCTAAAGGAATCTAGTAGAGAATGAGTATCAGACAACCAAATTATTAAGAGGGACATCAACATGAAGAGTGATGTGGATCCAATACATATTTACACAGAGAACAAAGACACATGAAAGGCACAAAAGAGTGACAGCATGCAGAGTATACAATGGTTCTGTGCTCCAACAATCAGTATAACTCTCTAAATAATGGGAAAGGAAAGAAAGAGCACATGCAAAAGTCAGTGGTAACAGTACTGGGTGGTGGTATTATAAGAATGCTTTGTGTCTGGTAATACAGCAAATCAGTAATATTGTCTAATTCTATCACTCTTGGAATTTTTGAAAAGCAAAATTCCTAGTATGGAAGAGAAAAAAAATTCAATAAGACCCTGTTTTCCTGAATTTGAATAGGAAACAACAGTATGAATTCATGAGTTACTACATACAAATACACACATCAACTTCTCCTTAGCACACAAATGAATATTTAGGCTGGCTATATATGCTACTGGTTCTGTTTCTCTTGATGAACCCTAAGCAACAAGAGGTTCATTAATTTGAAATTTGGTTTGTACAGTTCTGACTTGTTAATATGCAAACATATATACACATAAAAAAGTATGCATATAATAAATACACAACTCAAAGCATTTTCAAACAACACATCCACAGAACTGGCATCTACATCAAAGAACACATCACCAATAACACCCAAGAAGCCAACTCATGCACCTTTCCCTTAGCACCACTGTCCTTTAAAGATAACTATTACCTTGAATTCTGATAGTAAAGATTTGCCTATATTTGAATTTTACATAAATGGAATCACATACTACGTGTTCTTTTGTGACTGACTTTTCCAGTGGCATCATTATGACTCTGTGCCTATGCTGTATCACTCTAATCCCTGGAACCTGTGACTTTGATAAGATACAGTGAACCCTTTAAAGATTAGTGCCCAAACTGCAACCTAAAACCTACTTATTTATTGCAAAGTGATAACACTGCATTTAAACCTGAATATGAGGTTTTAGTTTAGAAAAAATGACTCATATATTAATATCTTTTGTCTTAAAAAACAAAAACCTGTGCCATAGGTTCACCACCACTGAGATAAGACATTTGTCAGATATGACCCTAATATACAGAGACTATCTAGGTCGGCCTAATCTAACTGCAAGATCTAACCTTCAGAGTAGAGAACTTGTTCTGGTTGTTGGTAGAAAGGGAAATTGGAAATAACTG
The DNA here is from genome assembly GCA_004027295.1 of Dolichotis patagonum. Lineage (NCBI taxonomy): Eukaryota > Metazoa > Chordata > Mammalia > Rodentia > Caviidae > Dolichotis > Dolichotis patagonum. The sequence continues at coordinate 22,180 of PVJX010009406.1, read as the reverse complement.
AAAAAAAATTAGTTACATAACAGTTGGCCTTGAAGATAAAAAGGTTCACAAGTCAAAAGGGAAGCAAGAGGTCTCTAGAAACCAACAAGGAAATAGGCCTTCAATCATGTCACCATAAAGAACTGCAATCTGCCTACATGAACACGGCTGGAAGTGAGCTTCCCTCCAGGTTGCTAATAAAGAGCACCGCTTTGCTGGCACTTTAATTCTGGTCTTGTGAAACTCTGAACAGAAGACCCAGCCAGGTCCATTTGGACTTCTGACATAAAGATTTGGTAAGAGATGATAAAAGGGTGTTACTTTAAGTCTCTCAATTTTGTTCCCCAAACTTTAAAACATCTTGAGCACTAACATGATGCTAAAAATGTTGTGGATTTATAGACATTCAGAATTTCAGATTTCTGAGTCAGGCATCATAGTATATGCCTATAATCCTAGCGCTCTGGGGATTCTGAGGTAGAAAGACCACAAGTTTGAGGCCAGCTGCAGAGTTACACACTGTATTCAAAGCAAGCCTTCACCAAACAGTAAGACCCTGTGTCTCAAAAAAAAAAAAAAAACCCTCAGCTGGGTCAGGGTTATAGCTCAGCAGCACAGTGCCTACCTTAGTTAGATTTCTGCTATCAAAAATCAAAAACAAAAATAAAAACAGCTGAGGATATAGTTTAGTGGCAGAATACTTGCTTAGCATGTACAAGGTCCTGGATTCAATCTCTAATGCCAAGAAAAAAAAAAGAAAACAAATTTTGGATTTTTTATCAGGGATGCTCAATCTATATTGCCCCATTATTCTGGTGGGTGCAAGGTGCAAATGCACTGCACTTTTAATTTGTAACTCCCCTAATAAAGCTGAGTAATTTTTCATACAGTTATTGGGTATCTTCTTTTTTGGGAGATACCCACTTCATTATTCTATCAAGTAGCTTGCCTGTTCTTGTTATCCTTAACAAATTCTGTAATTTGTTCTCACAAGAACGAGTTTAAAATATTAACTAGTAAGTTTTAAAATACCAGAAACAAGAAACTGCTAACAAATTTGGTGACAGAAGTGCACTGTTAAAATAAAATTATAAATACCTGATAAACCAATTACATTAAAGCTTAAAACTTTTTTGTAGGTACTATACACAGGGGCCAGGGATTTAGCTCAGCAGCACAAGCGCTGCACCTGCCTGGCAAGTGCAAAGTTATGAGTTCAACTCTTGGTTCCAAAAGAAGGAAGTATCATAAAAGATAAGTGACAGATCAGAAAGAAAAATATACGCAAAAGTAACAGAAGACACTGCATCCAAATATGTAATATATAAAAGAAGATTAAGAACAAAAAAAATCCAACACAAAAATGAACCATAGGCAAACAAAAGAGAAATACAAATGAACACCCTGTCAAACAAAAAAGTAAAATGCTATTTACACCTACAAAACTAGCAACGCTCAAAACATGTGGGTGAGGTTGTCAATAAAAGGATGTACTCATTTTCTATCTCTTTTCTTTTTTCTTTTTTGTTGGAGTCAGGATCTTGTTATTTACTTCAGGGAGGCCTTAAATTATGTAGTCTAGGCTGGCCTGGAACTCACACTAATCTTCCTGCCAGGATTACAGACACACACCACCATATCCAGCTAATGAAAGTAAGTTTTTATTGTTTTATTTTTTGGGACCAGAAATCGAACTCACAACTTCACACTTGCCAGGCAGGTACTGCACCGCTGAGCCATATCCTTGGCAAAAGAACGTTATTATATACTGTTGGAGAAATGTAAATTGGTACATTTATTTTGGAGAAAAATTTGATATATCTATTAAAATATTAAATGTGGTATACACATTCTTAGACCCAACAATTTCATCTCAGAGAGGCATACAAAAATGTCTTTATGAGTTGTATGTGCAAACATACTTGGTACAGCACTGTTCACTATGTAAGAAACATGAGAACAATCTCAGTAACACTCAACTTTGGAATATTATAATATAGCCCTATCACAGAAGATTAAGAAGCCAACAAAACCAAGTTGGTTCCATGTCTAGTCACAAAAAAGCTATGTGATTTTAAGTTAAAAGTCAGGTGGTACCAATAAGGAAGTGAGGTTAATTATGACAGGAGAAACTACTGGTGTCCTGGGCAGAGAATGACATGATCAGAAATGTTTTAAAAATATTATTCTAGCAGCTCAAACAAAAGAAAGAGCCAGAATAAAGGCTCTGAAGTAGGACCATTTCCATCATGGCCTAGGCCCAATAAAACATCTTTCTTGAGTAGCCAATGAAGAAAACATTAGTTAAGGTAAGTATCAAAGAGTACCAGGCTATGTAGAAGCTTGTCAGGCAACTCAGGCTTTACACCTTGGAATGAAATGAGAAATCAATGTAAAATTTTGGACAGACTAATGGACAGATTTTAATGTATCACCTCTGTCTGCTATGCTGGAAAGGCTTTAGGAAAGCAAAGACAGAAGCAAGAAAATGAATTAGGATGTTATATATGATGAGCTGAACTATGTCCTCCAAAAGATACAGTGAAGCCCTAACCCTGGGTACATGTGAATGCAAGCTTATGTTGAGCAATATGTTTGTATGCTTCAGGGAACTAAAATAAATCTTGGCAATACCATCCTTCTTTTTAAATATAGAACTAAAACCAAACAAGTATCAGAATTACGGCTGCCGAATAAAATGGAAATTTTATACAAACTGAAACTAAGGAACAAAATTAGGATGATGAACTTTGGAAAAGAGAAATGAATTTCCCCATGCAAATCAGCCCATGTGTCATAGCAGTATATCACCTCTTAGGGACAATCTCACAGAACAGCAACGAGGGTACAGCATGGCTTGCTGCTGAATATGGGAACTTGGTGGAGGTAATAAGACCTGTGGAGAGCTAGCTGGACAACCAGGGGACTGAAAGGAACAAAGCAGAAAAATCATAGAGAAGGTCTACAAAATGACCTTAAATTGAAATTTATGTTTTTTAAAAAAACGGATGCTAACTTCAAGGTTTTCATAATAATCTTTTCCCCTTAAATTTAGCGGGTTCTTTCTAGAACTATTAAACTCTGTCACAGAAGAAACATCGGAAGTTCAGCAGTATTTTCTATTTTACTTCTATTCCTCTTCCTTCTATTGTATTTAACAGAGATAACACAGTCGGAGAAGTAGGGTTTGGTCAAGTTTTGTCTTGATTAGGAGAGACTTCACCATGTTTTTCCTGCTATCGTTACCACATTCCTAATTCTAGTCAGCTTCTTATAGAGATCACTCTAATTCTGCCCTTTCATTCCTTCTATAATGAAAAGGAGATCAAAAACTTTACACAGCTCAAGCAGTACTTTTTTCCTGGGCAAAATACACTGGTTTACAAGCATATCATGGAATGTCAAATATCATTTACTTACCCCCAACCACAAACACACTTTATCAGTAGGAGGAACTGTAGCTTTGCAGTACAGGTTATCTGCCAGTAAGAATCTGGTTTCCAGTGAAGTGGTAGACTCCTTTAAAAAAAAATGACAGTACCAGAAATAGGCCAGTTTGATGTTAACATTACAAAAGACAGATTCCACAGCTGAACCTAAGATAGTTAAAACACTACTATCATATAGACTAAGTATAGCTAGAAAAGAAATAAACACTAACATCAGATAGCTGGGAATATAAATTTGGCTCATTTAATCTCTGCATGTCTCAAGTTCCTCATCTATAAAATAAGAGTAACAGAGCTGGGCATGGTGACACACACCTGCAACTCCAGCACTTGGGAGGCTGAGGCAGGAGGATCGCTGTGAGTTTGAGGCCTGCCTCGGTTACACAGTTAGTTCCTGGCCACCCTGTGTACAGTAAGACCCTGTCTCAAAAAAACAAAAGGTCTGTGCATCTACCAAGACAGTGGTAAGTACTGAGTTCACTAACATACACACACACGCACACACACACACAGTGCCTAGCTGACAAAGTACTATATGCAAATTATATAAGTGCTATATAAGAATTAGCTATTACCATTACTTTACTGATAATTCATTCTCAAACAATCAGTTTCTGAAATCCTCTTACGAAGTTCATCATACTATTATATACTAAAAATAGAGGTAGGTATTTTATCATTAAAGTAATAAATCATGTGTGTACATAATCTTTTGAATACAATACGCTTATGAAACTTAACTAGCTATGTGATATTGGCCAAGGGTTAACTAACCTCTCCATAATTATTTACTCATCTACGAAATGAGAACCTGAAACAGACTGTCCCTAAGATTTTTCCAGCTCTATAAATCTTACACTCACTTCTAATTCTTAGGGAGGATGATAACAACCAACAAAAATCCCTACATGCTTGTTATTTCAAAATAAAGTATTTTCTTTTTGCACCAAAATGCAATCTCTAATTGAATTAAGCTTTACAAACACTACACATAAAGCAATCCAAGTGTGGGCCTTAGAATTAAACATGATTTTTAGGGAAAGCCTTGTTTTTACAGAAGCATTTTGTAACATTAGTGTACATGCTCAAGAAGTCACACTGGGTCATATAACATAGATTAGGTACCAACAACCAATGAGTCAAAGAACACAAGTCTGCCAAAAATCCTGGTCTGCTCAAATTTATAAACAAAAATGCACTTACTTTTTTCTTCTGCATGTATTTTAGAATTTCCAAAGTCTGCTTGATTTCAGGAATCTGACCTTTTAATCTGTGAATAAGAAAAAGGGGCACTTAGTATTTTGCAGGCAAAAATACCAGGACACACTCTTAATAGTTTTGCATTTTCCAGTGACATATTCTCATTAGGACTATTCACAAGTTTAAAAATATCTTAATTCATATATAAACTCTCACATTTTACTTTCTTAAATTTTTACAATATTTTAGATATAAGATACAAATACGTGTAAAATAACAGTATCGAAAGAGCCAATAAAAATCCCCATCAAAATATTAATGAGATTCTTCACAGAACCAGAAAAAAATCTTAAAATTCATATGCAAGCACAAAAGATCCCAAACAGCCAAAGTAATCCAGATCAAAAAAAGCAACACTGAATGCATCACAAAACCTGATTTCAATTTATACTACAAAGCCATAATAACAAAACAACACTACTGGCACAAAAACCATAGACAAATGGAATAGGACAGAAAACAGACAGAAACAAACCCCTGCACTATGACCATTTCACATACTGGAGTAAATACACCCTCTTTAACAAACAGTGCTGAGCAAACTGGATATCCACATGTAAAAGAAATTAGATCTCTATCTCTAATCTTTTACAAAAATCAACTCAGAATGGATCAAAGACCTCAGTATAAAACCTGATACTTTGAAAATGTTAAAACAAAATACTAGGGAAACATATTAAGTCATAGGCACAGGCAAAGGCATCCTGAAAAGAACAATAGGTATCATACAAAATAATGCCAGGAAACAACAAATGCAATTCTATTACATTAAAGTTTCTGCACAGTAAAGCAAACAATTAACAACCCACAGAATGGGAGACAATCTTTGCCAACTACTCTTCTGACAGAGGATTAATATCCAGAATATACAAAGAAAAAAGGAAGAACTAGTCAGGAAGAGGGAGAGAACCAAGCAATAAAGCTGATAATGACAAGCACTCTCTTCATTCCAACCTTCTGCTACCTGGAATGATGACAGTAAAGACAGCCAAAGACAGAGGAACAGAAAGAATCCACCACAGATGGAGTTACCTGGTTGGGAAGAGATACCTGTCAGATGCCTGGGCCCTAGCCTATAATACCAGCAGCATTTCCCTGCCCCTTACCACCAGGAAGAACTTATATTGCCCTTACATATATCACTGACCCAAGTAGGTAACATCTCTAAAGAAATATGATCTGACAGGGAAAAGAAATGACAGTCTGATCACCTCAACTAAAATAAAATAAACTCAAAATAAAATACAACAACCTCTATTACATAAAACAAAATTAACAAATACTAAAAATTATATATTAAGTATTTTAAATACCTCAAAGAGAAAGAATATTGGTTAATATGAAGAACAAGTAATTGTAAGAAAAACTGACCAAAACTAGGAGATACAAAAACATGTAATGGGTTTTTGAAGGTGGACCCATTGTTAATTCCTTATTATCTTGTTTGGAAGTCCTGTATCATTTTCATTGTTTTGTTTGGTTGGGTTTTATTCTGTTTTGTCTTGTTTGATTTTATTATATCTGATGACAGGGCCAGCTTCTTCAAAGATAACAAGATACACTGTGGTAGCCCTTGTGGATTTACTGTTATCTTGTTTTGAAGTCCTTTATTGCATTATTTTGTTTTTACTGGATTTACTCTGTTCTGTTCTGTTTTGATTTTTACTATGTCTGAAGGTATGGGCAGCTATTTTGAAGACAAGAGGCATTATGATAACCATTGCTGATTTTGTATTATCTTATTTTGAAGTCATGTGTCACACTGGTTTGTTTTGATTGGCTTTATTGTTTTATTTTTGCTTGATTTTATTTTCTTTAAAATAAAAATTACCAAAAAAAAGTAATGGGTGAAACAACACATAGATATCCACCTAATCACCAAAAAGACAAATGACAAAAAATAGAAGACAGGAAATGAAGAGAAATAGAAGGCAGAATTACAAGTGTCAACATCCATGAACATGAATCCATGAGGAGAAAGATACAATTAACAGATGAGAGGAAAAAATGTGAAAATATGATCAATCACAAAATTTTCAACTAAAGAAAGGTCTCAGCTTCATATGCTATATAAAGGACATACTTACTTCTAGGTATAGAGGCAAAGGAAATGAAATCAACATAAAAGAGATACCTGCAGCACTGTTTACAAACAAGATATGGAATCAAACAACAGGAATAAACTTTTAAAATGTGATACAGATACACAATGGAGCCAGAAGGACAGCACATGGCTGTAATCTCAGCACTGAGGGAAGCTGAAGCAGAAGGAAGAACTGTATGTCACAGTTAAGTGACATAAGCCAGACTTAGAAAGACAAAAATCACATGTGGCAACTAAAGAAGTTGATCTCAAAATAGAAGACAGCAGAATAGTGAAAGGAAGGGGAGGGAAAGTGGAAGACAGAAGAAGGTTGAATATTTGGTACCAAAACAGTTATACAGAGGTAATAAGTTCTAGTGGTTCATAACACAGTAGAGTGACTATAGCTTAGAATATTTTATATTTTATGAAGAACTAGAATAGAGGAGCTCAAAGCCTCCAAACAAAAAATGAGGTGGAAATGCTAAAACCTTTATTTGATCATTATATATTGGTACATGTACTGCAATATCTCATTACACTCCATAGATATATACAATTACTATATGTCAGTTACAAAAACTAGAAAAAATTTTCATGATTAGGTTAATGGTAAAAGATGCCCACATGGAGATTATGAAATACTAAGAAACTTTTACACAACTTGAAAGTAAAGTTAAAAGACAGGCTGCAAAAAAAGATTTATAACATAAATAAACATTAGAGTTCAAACTACATATAGTTATCTGCTACAAAACAATTAAATCATGCACAAAAATATGACTGCTGCATAGCCAGTATCATGTGGGTGAGGAAAATTCCAGAAAAATAAAAAGGGAAAAAAAACAGAAAAGGCTTTGGGTTGGACAGTAAGGACTGGCAAAAGGTAATGTTGTTGGAAGGGAAGGTGCCCATTCCGGTTGGGCCTCTTCCTTGCATTTCAGTGGGTGTTCTGAGATGAAATACAAGAACCTAGAACTAGGTTCAAATGGTCGAAGGCTGGTATCCCTTCAGCACCTCCTGGCAAAAACAAAATCTTCTATGGGAAAAGGTAAACTAGGCAGGCATCCATAGTTACAGGAAGGTGACATGTATTAACAAAAGCAAGAAGATATTCGCACATAGACAAATTATAGTGAAATAACAACAAAAGTGGATGATTTTTAAAGTGTCCAAAAAATTTTGCTTTTTATATTTATGGTCTTAATTCCTTAAAACTTATTTTTATCTATATGTGGCAAAATTCCAATTTCTTTAAGTAAATATTTGACTCTGGACCATTTTTTTAATCTTTTTGCTGTATTAGAGTTTGAGCCCAGTGATATCTACCACTAAGCAACATCCCCAGCCATTTTAAATTTTATTTTGAGACGGAGTCTTGCTATATGCCTAGGATGGGCTTGAAATTGTGATCCTGTCTCAGACTCTAAGAGTAACTGGTGTTACAGACATGCATCACCATGCCCAGGAACCATTTGATGTTAATGTAGTCAGACCCTCATCTCCCTACAGCACATTTAGCCATAGAAACTCACCAGGTTAATCCACTGATGAGTATACCACCCTCATGATCCATTTATCTCCCAAAAGCCCCACTTCTAAACACATGAGGCTTTGGAGCAAATGTTCTAGTTCTAAACTATAACAATATCCAATGCATAAAAAGAATTGATACAAATAAAGAGAACCAACCCACTATTAAATGGGTAAAACTCAAAAGTTTTCTTTATTCACTGTCTAGTTATTCTACTACTCTTTTAAAAACACTTCACAGGTGCTGTTCCCACCTAAAACACCAATAACTTCCACTTTGTATAATTCAAGTCCATTCTCAGTTCTCATTTTACTTTAGCCATTACAGTTATTTGACACAGATCATTTATTCCTCTATGAGATTTTCCTAATTTGGCTTCCAAAACCCTAGTCTCCTGTTTACCTCTGACCTCACCGGCAGCTTCTTTTTAATCTTGATTTTTTTTCCTGGATAATTCCCAATTTTTTATCTGCAGCCCAGACCTCTTCCAAATTTCAGACTCATATATTTAATTGCCCATTTAGCATTTTCACTTGGATGTCCAAAAGGATTCTCAAATTATGTCCAGAACTGATCTCCCAGTTTTTCCCTCAAAACTGGTCTGCCTACCCTTGCCCATTGCAAAAGACAACTACTTTCCCAACAACTTTGACCTCAGAGGCCCTTCCATGCCTCCCTTTCACAGTCCACCTCTAATCTACCAGGATCATGCTGGTTCCAACTTCAAACTAGATTCAGAATTTGACTCTGTCCTACCACCCCTCACTGCTACCACCCTGGTCCAAGCTATCATTAATCTTACCTTCATTAGGAAAAAGGCCTTGCTTCTTCCCTTGAGATTATCAACCAGCAACCCAAGTGATTCATGGTCTTGATCATGTTATTCACCTTCTCAAAACCCTTAACAACTGCTAACTCCTGACATCCACATCTCCCTCTACTTTATTTCCTATTTGCATAGCACCAAAGCACCTTGTAACCTACGATATAAATTTTTATCTCACCAGAAAGTCAGCTCTATGAGGACACAAATTTTTATGTTTATTTTTAAGTGCCTAGGATGATGCCTGGATCATGTTAAGCACACAATAAATAATTATTAAAGTTTTACTGTCTAGATCCCACTAGACTGTGACCTCCCCAGAGCCAGATAGATTGTTAGATTCACTAATATATCTCAAGTATATCTAGTTAGGAAGGGTGCAGGTATATGCTATAATTGTTACCCCCACATTACGGCATAAAGTCCTATGTAAAGTTGCACTGAGTGTTCAACTGTACCACAGTACTAGAGTTAGAAATATTAACTTTCTTTGATACACAAATTTCCCCCTCTCTCCCAGGGCTTATTCCAAATTCATTCTCTTCTCTATGTAACCTCCCTGCAGGCTATCTCTAATCTAATTGTTTTATTCTTTTTAAAGATAAAAATAAACTTTTATCATCATAAAAGCAGTATATGGACATTGTCCATTTACACTATCTTCCATGTCAATGACTTTTTATCTCATCTAATATTCAGCCTATATTCAAATTTCTTCCATTTTTACCAAAATCAAATGATAATATTTATCTAAAAACAAAATTATGTATCTTATACCCAGACTACTCTTCCCTTTCGTCTGCTTCCAAACTTGTATCTTTGAAATGTTAGTCATCTGCTACTCTTAGAAGCTTCCTTTAGATCCATGCCTTGTCCTATGCTAACAGTACTTTGTACCAAAGCATCTCTACTGCTCTGTGTGGTACACTTATTCTATTTACATATCCAGCAAACACCCTAGACTATGTCCTTGTGCTGTGCTGGAAGCAGATACTGAACTTTATTTCACATAACATATGGTTGATATTCTGTAAATATTTAACTAATAGTACAATACTGAGATCTACACAACAAAAATATCCACAAAGATTACAGTGAATTCACTTCAAAAGCTATATAAAAAATACAGTAAGGGCTGGGGATTTAGCTTAGTGGCACAATACTTGCCTGACAAGTGCAGGGTCCTGAGTTTGATTCCCAATACAAAAAAAATAGTAAGAACTGAGAGCAAGGATTCCTTTGACTATGCCTATTAATCATAAATCTTGGGAAAGTCAATCTCATATGGATCTTTCATTAGCAAAATTAGAAAGATCAATGCTATAATGCTAGACAATTTGGTATAAAGTCTTCAATACTCATTCTGTTATGTTTGCAAAACTACCTTTATACTAGTAACACCAAGTGCTAGTAAGGATGTGAAATAGCTGACTCTTGTATATTTCTGGTAGGAACATAAAATGGTATAGTCACTCTGGAGGGCCTTTGCAGTTTCTCATAAAACCAAACACACGGTTCAGCAATTCCACCCCTGGATATTGAAATGAAAATATATACTCATGTCAAGACAAAGCCAAAAGGAGGAAAAAATCCAAATGTGTACCAGTAGGCAAACATTAAAATATACTAAAGCTGTAGTAAATCTATACACAATGAGACACAACTCAGCGCTTAAAACTAATTTACTGATACACACAATACTAAAAAGGATTTTCAAAGTATTATACTAAGAAAATTGAAACAAACAAAACAGCTACCAGTACTTCCATTTATTTCACTTAAGAACAAATATGGTGGAATTCATGGAGGAAAAAAATGGTTATGCAGGTGGGGAGTGTGACTAGAGTCATGAAGGAATTTACTGGGATTATGGAATATTCCAATCTGGGCAAGAATCAATTCTGGGGAGAACTGGATACATTTATCAAAATTCATCAAACTAAACATTTGATACATGGATATTTTATTGTAAGTAAGGCTTGGGGTGAAGCTTGTAATCCATGCACTCAGAAGGTTGGAAGCAGGAGGATCAAGACTTCAAGGCCAACCTGGACCACATTAGTGAGATCTTGCCTCAAAAACAACAAAAAAAGTTCAAGCCTTGTAAGATTTTTTTTAAAAAAAGAATTTTTTTTACTTACCTCCGTTTCTTTTGAGCAAGATTGAGTTCCATAAACTTGTACTTCTGGTACTGTTCATCCAGCTTCTTTAGTACTGTATCTGCAGTCTCATTCCCAGGCTGTTTCATGAAGGAATCTACATCTTCCTTTAAAAACAAGAATACATTACAAATTTTAGAACTTATACCACTAATCTGATTTTTTACTATTGTCTTTTGAAAACATAAAAGACTTTATTTTTCTCCAAAGGCTTGTTTTTAATTACAAAAAGTATTTATAAAAACTTACAGAAGCTGGTTGTGGGGGTTCACCCCAGTAATCACAGTGTTTTAAGAGCCTGAGGTGGGAGGTTCAAGAGTTGGGAGGTGAGCCTGGGCAACTTAGCCAGGTGTCTCAAAATAAAAAATAAAAGAGGGCTGATGAGGTAACTCCCTGGATTCAGTCCCCAGTAGCACAAGGAAAAAAGTAGAGACCATTTCAGACAATTTATATACATTATATAGCTAATTTATTCTCCATCACCTTTTAATTTTTATTTACTAAGTATGGAGAGAAGGATGACCTCACTTGCTTTATACATTTCCCATGTGGTCCTAGTAGTACTGTACATATGAAAATGACCAGTCATCAAAGACATTGCTTATTTGTGTGCCCTGGTCATAAAATGATTCAACATAGTGTACACTGAAATTAGTGATTTGATTACTTATTTTCAATTCAACAAATTCTGCAACAGAAATAGTGCCAAGTATGATCACCAGGTTCCCAAGGTGAGCCACAAATGCTTCCTTAAGTACAAAGTAGTTGTGATAAGGTAGTATAAATCTAAAAGGTAAACAGAACAATCTCTTAAAATAAATGCGTAGTTTACTATTTAAAAAATTTTAATGTGCACCACCTAGTCCTTGAAGAAAAGCTTGTTAATTAGATAAGGATCAGGAAATAGATGAAAATATATTGGAACTTTCTATAATACAATGTGCTATGGGGAATAGGAAACAAAATACCAAGAACTTTGTTCTAAAATACAGGTCAGGAAAAACTTCAAGGAGGTAATATCTGAACCAGATAATGAAAAATGAAGAGCACACCTGATAGATAAGGATAAAAAGAACAATTCAAGCAATGAAAGAAAAAAGATTACTGTACCAGCAGAGCTGGGGAAAAGGCCAGGTGAAATTTCTAATAACTGTGGTATACTACCTGTTATTAGCATAGAAAGCAATATCTATTCAGCACCTACTATACTTGAAAGTTAAACAAACAGACTCAAAGTGGCAAAGTGTTATGTTCAAGGCTAAGCAGCAACTGGGAAACAAAAGGTGAATTTCAAATTCTCATCTATGTAGAATCTAATGTTCTTTCTACAATACCATGTCACCACTAAGTTTGGGAACAAAAATAATTATGTAAAATTTAGGTTATTTATCACATTATGAGGGTGCAAGTTTTAAGGTCTAGAAAAAAATAAGCCATTACAACTTTAGAGGTCAAAGCATTATAAGACTTTATAAAATTTTCAGATAAAGTTTATTTTCCTGAATTAGATTTCTGAAGTCATCTCTAACTGTGCACTATGGATGTTGTACTAATTTAGGAGTTTATACTATGTGTCAGGCACCATGCTAGGACCAGAAGAAATGGTCTGAAGGAAGAGAACTACCTTACTCTCCTCCCAGCAGCAGCGCATGAGAGCAGGTAGAGGCTCTGGAGCCCACAGGTCGCCCAAACTCAAATTCAGGACACCTTTACATCCTGTCCTACCTGGGGCAGGTTACTCAAGGGCTCTATTTCTCAGTTTCATTACGTACAAAATGATAATAATGGGAACAGTAACTACCCCTAGGGTTTTGTAAAATCATTAATACCTGACATTCAGCAAATGTTATTCATTGTTATAATCAGCTGAAATAAATGACACAGCTCAAACAGAAAACAGAATAATGAAAGTAATCACAAAATTCAATAAAAATGCAAATATACAATAGAAAGTGTGGTCTAAATAAAACAAATGGGTTGAAGGATGTTAGACATGACTAACAAAAAAGTAGAGAAAATTCCCTTAAGATTTTACAGTAGCTAATACAATTAAAGAGGAAAGCCATTCAGAGGTTTCTGCCATTATTTTAACAGCTTCCCAATACTATCTGCGGATAGCTCGACGAGCGGCTAAGGTAGTAGCTTCTACTCGCTTCTCTTTAGTTGATGGCTTAGTCTCCCAATTCTGCGACACCTTCAAACTGCATTCCCGCCTCTGCTCTCAACCGCGAGCAACGCGTTCTCTACCACGTGACTGGAATAACGCACCTAAGGGCAAGTAGGGTCACGGCGTAGTTTTTGTAAGACAGCTGCTAACAACACCCCTTTGCCTACCGGACGGGTCCGGACACCCGAGTCCCACCCGCACGACTTCAGCACAGCCCACTTTTCTTCGCACCACTGTTCTCTGCCACTCCCGCGAGGACATTCCGAGGCCATCTCTTCCCTACGGCCCGTCCTCCAGGCGCCTGCCCGGCTCCCTCAGACCCCGGGCTGCGGATGCGGCTCCGCCAGCCTCGCCCTCCGCGGGTGCCCGCGCTGCCCTCCTAAAGTCTTCTCGTGTCACGTTTCCTCAGGACAAGCTCAGACGGTTCTGAGGAGGAGAGCGGCCGAGGGCTCGCTACGTGTACCCTCAGCTCAGCTCCTTCCCCCAACAATACAGCCGAGGGCGAGGGCCAAAAGGAAACAGTCCTCAACCACAAGCCAAGATGTCAGGAACAGTGGGACTCTTACCACAAACACAGCCTCAGGAATACCCAAGTGAAGCCGCCGCCCATTTCCCGTAGCCGCATCTCCCAAACCACAACCATCCTTGGCCGCCGCCATCTTGAGGAAGAGAGGGCGCGAGTGACTGCCTTCGGCGCTATTAGCCACTGGAGATAAGTGATTGGCTCATTTACAGCTACAGACCCGCCCTCACCCACCTCTTCTTTGGCGCAGTAGCCCAGTCTACGGGTGCTGATTGGCTATATGCAGGTGAACGACAAGCATAGCAGGGACTCAGAGGAGAGGCGGAAACTACAGACTGGACCAATAGAGAGTCCCTGGAAAGGGCTCTTGGTGTAGATTTTAAGGTTAGGCGGGGCTATATAGCCCTGGGAATGGGAACCGCGACGGACTCCAGCCCCGCCCCCAAACAGGTCGCACGCTTCGGAATGACTTCTGCAGTGACTCAGTCCCTTATCAGACCCACGCGAGTCTGAGCCTGGACACCACCCCCGCTCCTGACTAGTCTCACTGTTCCCGCGAGCTTTACAGGACCTAGCTTTGGGTCTCTTTGGAAGGGGGACCCTTGGCCTGATGATAACAAACTCAGCCCATGGCACCATCCTTTTTAGAAGACACCTTTTGGGTAAGAATTTGTCAGCCTAGCTCAAAAATTTTGAAAGCTTCGCACGAAATATTAATTCAAGCCGGATGTGGTGGTGCACTCCTGGCATCCAAGCACCAGGGAGGCTGAGGCAGGAGGATCGCTGCGAGTTCGAGGCCAGCGTGGGCTACATAGTGAGTTCAAGGCCGGTCTGGAATACACAGCAGACCCTGTTTAAAACGAACAAACAAATCTTAACTGTACATGATCCCCAACATTGCCTGCCGCTACAACCTTTTAAAAGCAAGTGAGTCATAAGGCAAGTGAGGCATACAGACCCGTGTAATGATATTTAGTTTTCTTTCTCCTCTCTGTTTCTTTGTATCTTTCTTTCCTTCTTCCTTCCTTCCTTTCTTGGCAGTACAGAGGATGGATCCTAGGGACTTCCCATTGAGATGCATTCCTAAACCCTTTTTCATGTTTTCAGATCCTGCTAAATTGCCCAGGCTAGGTTCAAAATTACAATCCTACCTGAGCCTCCCCGAGTTCTGGGATTGCAAGCAAGCACCACACTGCTTGGCTTTTGCTCTCCTTTCTGACATTTAATTACCTTGTCTGTCCTTGCCTCTACTTTCACTGGAGTGTTTCCTAAAGTGGGTTCGTGAACAATACAGGAATCCAAGCAGCCTAACTGATAAATTTGGTATTTAATTAGCGGAGCTCAGTGACCACTGGCGTAGAGACCCGTGTTCCAGAGTCCCACCGAGTGGCCCTGAACTGGAAAGTTACAGAGCTTTTAAAACAGAAAACCACAAAAGGACATCCTGTTGAAAACAATTTAGCTAGAATTTTACATTAATTTTTGGTTGACACTTGTATCCTGTTTCTTTGTAGAACAATTTAATTTTTCTCCTGTGAGTGCAGCTCATTCTGCTTTTCTTATGGGACTTGTACCCTGTGTAATTTTCCATTTTCCTGGGTCAAATATAGAGCACTAGTTAAATGCAGGGCTCAAGATGGCGTCAGTTATGCCAAGCTACAACATTTCCCAGTGAAGCAATGCTTCTACCATGAACTTAAGGAAAAAGTCCATCTGCCTTCTGAGATATGTCACTGGTCTGTCTCCACAGATGATGATCAGGCAAGGACAAATATCTGTCTTTATATATTGAAAGCTATTCTCAGCTTTATGTGATAAATGAGGGAACTAAAGCTTAGTGAACTGGTACTCCCCCAAAACCCTACCAGGCAGGTTAATGAAGCCTTTTTTTGGTACTGGGGATCAAACTCATGACCTAGCACTTGCCAGGCAGGCACTTATGCCTGCTGAGCTAAATCCCCAGCCCTGAAGCCTTAACTCTAAACTAATACTGGCTTCCATGCTCAACCTTGGAGGAATAAAGACCTATCAGTAAGCCAATAGTTTTGTAAATATCATGTCTGTTCCTGCATAGAAAAGTAGATGGGAAACCTATTCATTATCACTGTCCCCCACACCACCTTCCAAAAAGGAAAAAAATTATTTTTGAAAAATAAGTAAAGTTACTATAGGAAAACAGATCCCCCCCCACACACACACAGACACTCAAACATTTGGTTTCTTTTTTTTTCTTTTTTTTTTTGTCTTTTTGAGACAGGGTCTCACTGTGCAGTTCAGGCTGGTCTTAAGCTCACTTTGTAGCCCATGCTGGTCTCAAGCTTGCAACAATCATCTTGCCTCAGCTTCCTGAGTGCTGGGATGACAGGCTTGGGCCACCACAGCTGTGACATACATTTGGTTTCATTTCACAAACCCATATCTATTTTAACCACTGTTTAAAATAACCAAAGTCTTCACTCAAAACTCTAGAAAGCCTTTTCCCAAATAATCACTAATACTGATCTGTAATTTGGTTCTTAGTGCCGGGTTTTTCTGTTTAGTTTTGACCAGTGATGGTGAACATTGTAGAGAACAAGTGCCCATACTGCAACCCCAAACCCACTTACTTAACACAAAGTGCCCACACTGCAAATAAACCTGAATACTGAGGTTTTAGTTTAGAAAAGACAACTAATCTTTGACAACAATCTGATGCTCTGCTACTATCACAATTTGGCTCAAGTTCCAACAGAGCTCTCCAAGCCTGCTAGCACACATGCCATAGGTTTGCCATCACTAGTTTAGAACAAAAACTTTAACAGAGGGACTGGAGATTTAGCTCAGTGGCTCAAGTGCTTGCCTGGTAAGTGTGAGATCATGAGTTCAATCCCTGGTACCAAAAAAAGAAGCTTTAACAGCCTACTGCTTACATTTTACTTCCTTACAAATACAAACAAATAATTTCTATATTACATTGCTGAATGAGTTTCCTTTCTAGGCTTATTTTAATTAGAAACCTATAATGACATTTCCTTCCAACTCCTGTATTTCTTTCCTTGTATGGCAATAGCTTTCCTAAGCGTGCACTAAGCTTATAAAATCTAAATGTGGTCATTTTCTTATCTTCGGAGGGTGGAGGGAGAACTTCATCCTGCCAGCTCTATATCTAGTAATTAACTAAAATTCATCTTCAGATTGCTTTAGTAAAAGCATTGTTAAAATTGGCTTTTAAAAGATTATAGCACTTTCTCATGGACACTTTAAAACAGAAAACTTAAAACACACACACATCAGTAAACAACTTTAAAGTAAATATAATCAATTCTTGCAGAATACTTTTGTTGTTTTGCCAACCACTTGTATTTTTAGATAGCTTATAGTTGCTGCTCATGCACTCATGTTCTGACATGAACATTGGTATTTTCATTTAGGTTAAGTATTTTTCATTTAGATTAAGTAATAAATGTTCTGATAAAGACTTACATGTTAGTGCTTTAGTCAGTCATCAGTGATAGTGACTTTTTGCTGAGCTGGATAATGGTCTTAAAATTCAGAAATTATTGCCTCATTTTTGTGCAATTCACAATGTAATGGCTATATACATGATCCCATTTAAGCTGAATCTACATTTAATAACATTTTCTTCTATTGGGGACCTGGCCAAGTTCCCCAACTGCCTTGTATGGGGGGGTATGGTGAAGGACAAAGAAAAAACAGAAACAAATTTAGTAACTCATAAGAAGGAGGCAGAGAGGTCAGTGCCTCAGGATGGGCAGAGACAATGACATTGCAGGCTAGCAACTATTTATTGGGTGTACGCCATAATCTGAGTGATTATCAGATGACTCAGAGGGTGGCAGTAATCTTATGCTGAGAAGGATCTTATGTTGAGGGTCAGTTGCAGAAGGCAGCAGTGATCTTAAATTGGTGAGGATCTTATGTTGATGTAGTCTTGCCCTGGAGCATCACAGCATCAGGGGACAATTAAGGTCTCTGGGTCTAGCCTCAATTTATAATTTGTGGTCCCAAACATTTCCCCCTTTTGTTTTTGAAGTTACATTACTTAAAAGATTATACAGGAGATGATGGCCATCATAGCAACAAACATATCTTCGGGAGATTGTGGGAGGCCCTGTCACATCACCAGTGTGTGAGCCTCCTGTGTTGCCTTATTTAGTTGTCTCCATGTAATAGGTTTTGTAGCCTGTTTGGATCTCAGTAATTGAGGTGTTGGGTTCTCCTTCAGGGTCATCCTGGAGGATGCTTGCAGTGGAGGACCGGATGGGAACAGGCTCCACCACAGGGCTGGGATGTTCCTCTCTCCAGGGTCACATATTCCAGGGAAGCAGCCGTAACAGCATTCCACTGTCTGTTAATATACAAGCATGCCCTTGACACTGTGTTATCAACTGTACTGTACCATTCCACTTTCCTGTTTGGATGCCTTTCTATAGGACATGAGCCCTAGGATGCTTATTGGATTTATCATTTTGCTAATGAAGTTCTGATGGAGAGTATTAACTTTCTGCAACCAGGTTTAAAAATTTTAAAGATAGTAAGATCTAATTGTACATGCAGAAGTAAATATATTCCCCCTTTTTGTTTTTTTAATTGTGTTTTGAAACAAATGTTCTAAGAAATTAGAGCTTGTATAGTCAAAGCATGAGCACTAGAATGGAAAGGCAGATTGGGAAAAGTGCTAAGTCCGGAGACTGTACCTAAGGCACTGAAATAGCTATTTTAATCCCAACTCTTAGATGCCCTTATTGATGAAATCTGATTTTTGTCATAAGTCTCTCTAGTCTTAGCTGATTTTAGCTAAAGAATTTAAAGGTTTTTTTTAGTTTTTACTGGGTTTTTTTGTTTGTTTTGTTCTTTTCCCATAACTGTTTAACTACCAGTGTAGCTGGAAACTGCCAGAAGGATCAGTGATTGGACCCCCTTTTATATCTAGTCTATTATGATGGCATTGTTTTATATATCTTATGGTTATACTTTTATGCTGAAGACCAAGTTAAAGTGATACTGTGTTAATCAAATTAACCTCTTGCTATCTATCAAGGCCAGTTAAGTCTCCTCAGGCATTTCTTTAGAACGATTTATGGAGCTTCTCAGCTCCTCTGTCAGTTTCAACCATCAGGATGGGTCATGGCCTTGCTTGGCCATGCTACTTTCTGTGAAAGCATGGGAAACTTTTTCCTCTTTGTGATGCTCCTTTGGTACACTATACACTTGTTGATTCCTGTCCTCTGGGGTCCAGCAATCTCCTTGTTTAGGTGTCTGGGTGACTCACCAAACTTTTAGGAGCTTGTAGAAAAATTTCCTTCATTTCCTGGATTCTCTTTGACCTTGGAGATCCAGGGCCAAAATGTTAGCTGTCCTCTTGGCCCAGTTATCTTTCTATTTCTGGTCTCTAAACTTCAGTTGTTGAACACCCAGAAGAGAAGATCAGTGGTGTCAACATTGTAGCAGGAACAGTGAGCTTAGCTATTATAATTTTATATTAGTATAAAACACTTTGAAATATAAAGCATAGCCAGAGGACTATTGTTTTTTTTAACAATTAAGGTTGTTTTAGTAGCTAAATCTCTGCAAAATAGTAACAGACAACAGTTATATAAATTTTACAGAGAAAACTTCAGATCAAGAGCTACATATAGTCTGTTGGCATAACAATCTGATAACATTATTTTTGTAATACACTTAAATGTCCATCTTAGTACAGAACAGAGTGATAACATATACATCACATAATTTTTTTTAAAAAAATGATCATTTTTCTGGTGACTTCCCATTGGTTTGACATATACCTCTATGATAGTAGCTGGAGCACACGAGAAAGAGATATCTGTACCTCTATCATTGTAGATAGACCACAAGAGAAAAGCAGATATCACCATAAATAATCCCAGTTTTACATCTTAATAGATTTGTATACCTATAAGGCACAAATATATTTAATACACTATGAGATTAGCAATAATGAATGTCAGCTGTATGGAAATCTTTGTCTCTTAATTTAGTTATTTTTGTACGAAGAGCATCCTTTAATAAAGTCTTATTGTTTTACCCATACAAAGCTTAACCTTTTGATGATGACCAGTATAAACATATTATAATAATGTGTTTCACAACACATTTATTGGGCTGTGTCTCCTGTAAGGCTATGAAAATTATTGGAGTCCTATTGATGAAGAAAGGCTGGAATAAGCTATATCCAGGCAGCTGCTCCTTTATTCAACAAGGTGAGTCTTATCCAACAGATTTCCTAAGCCTAAGGGGTCCCCATTTAATTATTTTAACAAATTTTTGATTATCAGTTAGAACCAGATCATAACAATTAACACATTACTTCTAACTAATAAAAGAGTCTTGAATTATTGTACGCATACAAATATATCTATTACATTTGTAAAACCAATATTGACATCATTTGGATCGGCTGGAAAACTGGGTGGAATTCTGTCCTTAGTTCTAGTGACATCTATAAATCAGCTTAAGTTATAGACAAATGTTTTAAAAATCAAAAAAGGCAAAAACAAAAAGGAATTGTTCAGCTCAAACAAAACAGCTATAAGTATGGTAACTAGTTACAAATTGGATAGACAGACAGACAGACAAACACATATAAGACAATTTATTTATAAAACCAGAGTGCACTCAGATATATTTGGCCAAGTTGAATTATAAATTTTTTACAGTTTTTAAGTTTGTAAGTATAAATAGACTAGTCAGAACTTTTTGTAGGTCAATTAATAGAGCTCTCTTGTAATAAGAATTAAAAGGAATAAAAATCTTTTAATCAATATTTCTCTTGTGTTTTGTCTTAAAAAATTTGGCAATTCCATGCCCTCTTTTTTCATTTAGTCTCTGGCTCAGTCATTATTATACCTTCTATGACATACACAGACCTCCTTTTCATTCTAATACCATTTGTGGGATCCCCCTCTGTAAGATGTAACATAGCTTTGGTTAACATTGAATTTCAATAAGATTTTGTTTTTACATCTTGACAAGCTTTTAGATAATTTTAATAATTTTTGTGGCCTTGACCACTTTAAGGGCCTGTTTGTAATCTTTATTTATATCATTACTATTATTGTTATTATTATTACCATTGGTACTAAGGATTGAACTCATGCTTGCCAAGCAGGCACTGCACCGCTGAGCTATATCCCCCGCCTTTATTTAAAAGCCAACTTTTGGCCACTTGTGAATCAAGAATCTGTCTGAATTGCCTCCTGTATAGCTAGGATTACAGACTCATGCCACCATGACTAACAAGGCCAGGGAAACCATAGAGGGGGCAGCTGGCTCTCTGCTACATGGCTCCACATGGCTCTACCACTGACCCTCCAGTGTTGCCTCCATTAGACAACAGGTGCAGAGGATGGGTGTATGGGGTGGGCAGGGACTAGGGCACAAAGCCGGGGTGTAGCCTGCAGCTCCCGCCACAACCAACACAATGTTTTCACAAAGCAGGCATTCGAGCTCTTTTCACTTCCTCCAGCAGCTCAAACTCATAACCTTGGCATCACTGTAACATATACGAACCTCTAAAATTTCCAAGATGCAGGCCATCGAGTTTCCCTATAAATCTCATCCAACTCTGGGTCTCCCCCAGGGGTCAGTGGCACAGTGGACACTTTTTTCTTTTCTTTACACTGTTCTCCCTTGTCCTGCTCTGAAATAGGAACTTTGGGGGTACTAATAATTAGCAGACCTAGAACAGATTTTACCAGGCTCCAAGTTGAAAAGGTCTTAGGAGAAACAGTTTCTCCTCTCTTTAAAGTTTTTTCCCACCTTGTACCAATTTTCAATGGCCAAGGTTCCTGCCTGTGGAAACCATGGATTATATTTAACAATTTATTGTAACATTTTTGTCAACTTGTGGGTACTAACTCAAACTGCAGCCTGCTCCAACAACATACATATGCAACAACTGTACATATCTTTGTTCTTTTACTGACAAATTGTGCCCCATTATCCCAGCTAACTGAGAACTTTCCATAGTGCCAAGTGTTTAACCTTTCACTTTCACTCAGGCATCCCCAAATTTGTCCTACAAATTCCTCTTGCCATCAGGTGCCCTTTGTCTCGCTCAGGCCTAAATTTAGATGGTTCCTGTTTGGGCACTAAATATCAGGGACCTGGTGAGGATCCCCAACTGCTTGTAAGAGGGGTATAGCAAAGGATGAAGAAAAAACAAATTTAGTAATTCATA